>CAVNZG010001065.1:0-116698 GCA_963693315.1 Diogma glabrata
AGCATGGGTTAACCCCTTACCTGTTTTTTTAGCAAAAAAAAAAGTTGTCGCAAATCTTGGGGAATGGCATATAAACTGAAAGGTGGGTCCAAAACAATCCTCTACCTCAAGTTATAGCATAATTGCTAAGCGGGTTTAGCCACAGCACCAGCTTTGGTTTCAAATGTCAAATTTTTGGTTTTCAATTTATGGCCTGTTTAAGGTAGCAAACCTGGTATTTTGACTTATTTCGCTTAAATTGACATCTAGAGATTACCGCCAGCATATTTTTTCAATTTTTTTTTTGACAAAAATTTTGCAAAAAAATCATGGGTTAACCCCTTACCTGTTTTTTTAGCAAAAAAAAAAGTTGTCGCAAATCTTGGGGAATGGCATATAAACTGAAAGGTGGGTCCAAAACAATCCCTACCTCAAGTTATAGCATAATTGGTAAGCGGGTTTAGCCACAGCACCAGCTTTGGTTTCAAATGTCAAATTTTTGGTTTTCAATTTATGGCCTGTTTAAGGTAGCAAACCTGGTATTTTGACTTATTTCGCTTAAATTGACATCTAGAGATTACCGCCAGAATATTTTTTCAATTTTTTTTTTGACAAAAATTTTGCAAAAAAAGCATGGGTTAACCCCTTACCTGTTTTTTTAGCAAAAAAAAAAGTTGTCGCAAATCTTGGGGAATGGCATATAAACTGAATGGTGGGTCCAAAACAATCCTCTACCTCAAGTTATAGCATAATTGGTAAGCGGGTTTAGCCACAGCACCAGCTTTGGTTTCAAATGTCAAATTTTTGGTTTTCAATTTATGGCCTGTTTAAGGTAGCAAACCTGGTATTTTGACTTATTTCGCTTAAATTGACATCTAGAGATTACCGCCAGCATATTTTTTCAATTTTTTTTTTGACAAAAATTTTGCAAAATTTTTGACAAAAATTTTGCAAAAAAAGCATGGGTTAACCCCTTACCTGTTTTTTTAGCAAAAAAAAAGTTGTCGCAAATCTTGGGGAATGGCATATAAACTGAATGGTGGGTCCAAAACAATCCCCTACCTCAAGTTATAGCATAATTGGTAAGCGGGTTTAGCCATAGCACCAGCTTTGGTTTCAAATGTCAAATTTTTGGTTTTCAATTTATGGCCTGTTTAAGGTAGCAAACCTGGTATTTTGACTTATTTCGCTTAAATTGACATCTAGAGATTACCGCCAGCATATTTTTTCAATTTTTTTTTTGACAAAAATTTTGCAAAATTTTTGACAAAAATTTTGCAAAAAAAGCATGGGTTAACCCCTTACCTGTTTTTTTAGCAAAAAAAAAGTTGTCGCAAATCTTGGGGAATGGCATATAAACTGAATGGTGGGTCCAAAACAATCCCCTACCTCAAGTTATAGCATAATTGGTAAGCGGGTTTAGCCATAGCACCAGCTTTGGTTTCAAATGTCAAATTTTTGGTTTTCAATTTATGGCCTGTTTAAGGTAGCAAGCCTGGTATTTTGACTTATTACGCTTAAATTGACATCTAGAGATTACCACCAGCATATTTTTTCAATTTTTTTTTTGACAAAAATTTTGCAAAAAAAGCATGGGTTAACCCCTTACCTGTTTTTTTAGCAAAAAAAAAGTTGTCGCAAATCTTGGGGAATGGCATATAAACTGAATGGTGGGTCCAAAACAATCCCCTACCTCAAGTTATAGCATAATTGGTAAGCGGGTTTAGCCATAGCACCAGCTTTGGTTTCAAATGTCAAATTTTTGGTTTTCAATTTATGGCCTGTTTAAGGTAGCAAACCTGGTATTTTGACTTATTTCGCTTAAATTGACATCTAGAGATTACCGCCAGCATATTTTTTCAATTTTTTTTTTGACAAAAATTTTGCAAAAAAAGCATGGGTTAACCCCTTACCTGTTTTTTTAGCAAAAAAAAAAGTTGTCGCAAATCTTGGGGAATGGCATATAAACTGAAAGGTGGGTCCAAAACAATCCTCTACCTCAAGTTATAGCATAATTGGTAAGCGGGTTTAGCCACAGCACCAGCTTTGGTTTCAAATGTCAAATTTTTGGTTTTCAATTTATGGCCTGTTTAAGGTAGCAAACCTGGTATTTTGACTTATTTTGCTTAAATTGACATCTAGAGATTACCGCCAGCATATTTTTTCAATTTTTTTTTTGACAAAAATTTTGCAAAAAAATCATGGGTTAACCCCTTACCTGTTTTTTTAGCAAAAAAAAAAGTTGTCGCAAATCTTGGGGAATGGCATATAAACTGAAAGGTGGGTCCAAAACAATCCCTACCTCAAGTTATAGCATAATTGGTAAGCGGGTTTAGCCACAGCACCAGCTTTGGTTTCAAATGTCAAATTTTTGGTTTTCAATTTATGGCCTGTTTAAGGTAGCAAACCTGGTATTTTGACTTATTTCGCTTAAATTGACATCTAGAGATTACCGCCAGAATATTTTTTCAATTTTATTTTGACAAAAATTTTGCAAAAAAAGCATGGGTTAACCCCTTACCTGTTTTTTTAGCAAAAAAAAAAGTTGTCGCAAATCTTGGGGAATGGCATATAAACTGAATGGTGGGTCCAAAACAATCCTCTACCTCAAGTTATAGCATAATTGGTAAGCGGGTTTAGCCACAGCACCAGCTTTGGTTTCAAATGTCAAATTTTTGGTTTTCAATTTATGGCCTGTTTAAGGTAGCAAACCTGGTATTTTGACTTATTTCGCTTAAATTGACATCTAGAGATTACCGCCAGCATATTTTTTCAATTTTTTTTTTGACAAAAATTTTGCAAAAAAAGCATGGGACAAAAAAAAAAGTTGTCGCAAATCTTGGGGAATGGCATATAAACTGAATGGTGGGTCCAAAACAATCCCCTACCTCAAGTTATAGCATAATTGGTAAGCGGGTTTAGCCACAGCACCAGCTTTGGTTTCAAATGTCAAATTTTTGGTTTTCAATTTATGGCCTGTTTAAGGTAGCAAACCTGGTATTTTGACTTATTTCGCTTAAATTGACATCTAGAGATTACCGCCAGCATATTTTTTCAATTTTTTTTTTGACAAAAATTTTGCAAAAAAAGCATGGGTTAACCACTTACCTGTTTTTTTAGCAAAAAAAAAGTTGTCGCAAATCTTGGGGAATGGCATATAAACTGAATGGTGGGTCCAAAACAATCCCCTACCTCAAGTTATAGCATAATTGGTAAGCGGGTTTAGCCACAGCACCAGCTTTGGTTTCAAATGTCAAATTTTTGGTTTTCAATTTATGGCCTGTTTAAGGTAGCAAACCTGGTATTTTGACTTATTTCGCTTAAATTGACATCTAGAGATTACCACCAGCATATTTTTTCAATTTTTTTTTTGACAAAAATTTTGCAAAAAAAGCATGGGTTAACCCCTTACCTGTTTTTTTAGCAAAAAAAAAAGTTGTCGCAAATCTTGGGGAATGGCATATAAACTGAAAGGTGGGTCCAAAACAATCCTCTACCTCAAGTTATAGCATAATTGGTAAGCGGGTTTAGCCACAGCACCAGCTTTGGTTTCAAATGTCAAATTTTTGGTTTTCAATTTATGGCCTGTTTAAGGTAGCAAACCTGGTATTTTGACTTATTTCGCTTAAATTGACATCTAGAGATTACCGCCAGCATATTTTTTCAATTTTTTTTTTGACAAAAATTTTGCAAAAAAAGCATGGGTTAACCCTTACCTGTTTTTTTAGCAAAAAAAAAAGTTGTCGCAAATCTTGGGGAATGGCATATAAACTGAATGGTGGGTCCAAAACAATCCCCTACCTCAAGTTATAGCATAATTGGTAAGCGGGTTTAGCCACAGCACCAGCTTTGGTTTCAAATGTCAAATTTTTGGTTTTCAATTTATGGCCTGTTTAAGGTAGCAAACCTGGTATTTTGACTTATTTCGCTTAAATTGACATCTAGAGATTACCGCCAGCATATTTTTTCAATTTTTTTTTTGACAAAAATTTTGCAAAAAAAGCATGGGTTAACCCCTTACCTGTTTTTTTAGCAAAAAAAAAGTTGTCGCAAATCTTGGGGAATGGCATATAAACTGAATGGTGGGTCCAAAACAATCCCCTACCTCAAGTTATAGCATAATTGGTAAGCGGGTTTAGCCACAGCACCAGCTTTGGTTTCAAATGTCAAATTTTTGGTTTTCAATTTATGGCCTGTTTAAGGTAGCAAACCTGGTGTTTTGACTTATTTCGCTTAAATTGACATCTAGAGATTACCGCCAGCATATTTTTTCAATTTTTTTTTTGACAAAAATTTTGCAAAAAAAGCATGGGTTAACCCCTTACCTGTTTTTTTAGCGAAAAAAAAAGTTGTCGCAAATCTTGGGGAATGGCATATAAACTGAAAGGTGGGTCCAAAACAATCCCCTACCTCAAGTTATAGCATAATTGGTAAGCGGGTTTAGCCACAGCACCAGCTTTGGTTTCAAATGTAAAATTTTTAATTTAAAATATGTAAAATATGAAGGGGCTGAAATCTCACAGCTCTGAGATATCAAGACTTCGGTCTGAGTTAAGGATTTTTATATAGTTTTCGGCAAAAAACTTTTATGAGGACATGGTTTTTAGTTTTGGGCAGCGATGTATATCAAACATAACTTTTTGTTAAAGTACAAGTATTTTTTATCTCTGTTTAGAAATTTATTACAAAACTAACACGAACCATCAATACGTTGTTGGAAAATTATAACAAATCATAAATTAACATAATTTAGTGAAAAGATTATACAATCATACCGCATTCACAGCGACATAGCAAATTAGTAGATAGTATATTATAATTTGCATCTTGGCATAATTAATATGAGTTTAAAACGTAGATTGAAATTTGAATCGTAAGTATTTGAATCGTTTGTAATGGTAGTAAGCCTAGATATCAAATTAGTTGCAAGATTTTAAAATAAAAAGTGTTCACAGCACAGATTTAAATTACATCTACTAATTTGCTATGTCGCTGTGAATGCGGTATAAGCAAACTATTCAAAACCTCTCCATTTAGCGTTTCGAGAAAATATTTCAAAATCACATATTCATATTTCTTTCTAAATTCCAAAAATATTGTAAAAATTAAATAAAATCAAAAATTCAAACTTTTCACAAACAAAATTCTAAAAATATTTCAAAAGTTATTACAAAATCAGAGACTAAAACTTTTTTCAAAAACTCTAAAAACATTGCATAAATTATAACAAAATCAAAAATTGTAACATTTTCCAAAATTATAAAAATTATAATAAAATCAAAAATTTTAAATTTTTCAAAATTCTAAAAATATTCCGATAATTGTTACAAAATCATAAATTGAAACTTTTTTCAAAATTCTAAAAATATATATAAAATTCTAAAATTTTGTTTTCAAAATTCTAAAAATATTCCAAAAATTAGAATAAAATCAAATATTTAAACTTTTTCTAAATTCTAATAATATTCCAAAAATTCTGAAACATTCAAAAATTCAAACTATTTCCAAAAATCTAAATATATTGCAAAAATTATAACAATATCAAAAATTGAAACTTTTTCCAAAATTATAAAAATTATAATAAAATCAAAATCAAAAATTTTCATCAAAACATAGATTACATGTCCCAGTTCAAAAACTGAGTTTCCCAATTTCCCATTTCAATTATTATTTTTAATGTAGTGCTTTTTATTCAAAAATATGAAATTGTTATTAATTGCGGAGCAGAAAACTTATATTTTCATTATTTTTCCTTAGATCTAAAAATAAATTATCAAATGAAAACACACATACAAATGTGATTCGATTACGCATGTATTTTGCAGTATTCATATAAAAAATTTACAAACTACATTGTTGTCATTTATATTCATTGCGAACAAAAGTTTGTTCACTTTGTTTTATTTTAACATATTAAAAGCAACAGTGTGCAAATTCAAACGTCACACTCGAAATCTTTTAGTTAAAAACTTAAGAAAGATTCGTTAAATAGAAAAAAATTATTTCGTTAAGCTAGCCAATATAATAACCAGATTTACGTTAGGTTAATCCGTGACTCAACCCTTTTTGTGTTGATTTTGCAGCGCTTGTTGCGGATACACCACATAACAAAAAAATTTTAAACTGATGTATCTATAGTATTATATAGTCAATGATGTATCTATAGTATTATATAGTCAATGGATTATCCCTACAATTTTATTGCATTCAAAAATTGTGGTTTTCTTGATATGTTTAGTCGTTTAGTTTATTTTAAAAAATCTCAAATTAGATCATAAATATTTTTATCTAAAATTTTGTTCTTTATTAGGGTTTTTCCGGTTGTATGTAAACATTTTTATATATTAGTTAAGAAGTAATAGCATAGAGTAGTATACTAGAGGAATAACGTTTAACACAAAAATGTGTAAGAGAATTTAAAAATAAAGAAATATACAAAATTTCTATTTGAGATTTTAACAAATGAATAAGATACATATTTGTTTCTCTTTTTGGCCTGTTTTGTATCTATTTAATACACATATTTAGAAACAAAATAAAAAAAACAGAATTTTTCTCTTTTCTTCTACTTCAAATTTTATTTATTTTGTTACTTGTAAATAAACAAAAAAAGTAAAATACACGTAAAGAAATATGATAGAAAATAAAAAGTTCTTTTACACATACATGTAAATAACCCCTTTAAAGATCGAAGGACATACTTTTTTTGTTTACTATTTACAAATAATGATCTTTAATTTCAATCAATTGTTTTTTTGATATTTTTTTTAGTTTAAAATAATATACATTTAAGTTTATGATTTTTTGGTGTCATAGGATAGTTCGAGTTTTGATTGGAATTGATTTTAATAATTGAGAGATTATGTTACATTGCAACTACTTTTAAGAAAGAATCTTTATATTCAAATGTTTGAATTAAGACGCTCGGGCATATGTTTAGGATAAATTTTGATAAATGAGAGGTTGGCGGTTTTGTTGGCGTTGATTAGGAAAGTTGTATGGTTTTCATTGTTATTGATAAATGATAATGGAGAGATTTTTTGTTACATTGTAAGTATTTTTATTTAAGAATGTTTATATTAGTATGATTTAGCTAGAACGCTTGGGTTTGTGTTTGGATTAAATATTGATAAATGCAAAGTTTGGTTTATGGCTTCGGCTTATGACATTTGTACATTTAAATTAAATGGAGTATTGGCAGGACAAATACCTGGTTAATTTTGGGGTGATATTAGGATAAGTTGCGTGGGGCAGGCCTCTTGATTGCCTATTTATTTCAATCTTCGATAACATCAGTTTCTGATATTGGATTTTGAGTAAACTTTTTAAATATGCTAATATATTTTAAAGTATGATTTGATACAGTTATATATTCCAATCCAACTATCGGTTTTTCAATTCCTACAAAATGTTTTTTTTTATTTTTTCTATTCGTACAATAGGTTTTATCTCTGTTGTGGTACTACAGATTTCTTTAATGAACTATAGCTAAACTTTAACTATACTACTAATTTATTTAGCAGCAACGGCGATTTTCAAAATATACATTTTTGAGACTGCTACTGGCCGATGATTTCAGTTAAATATTGCCGATCATCGCACGTGATACATATGCGGATGAAGGAATCACACATATTACGAAGTGTTTGTAGATTATCTCTTACAATAAATTTGCGTGATCATCTTCAAAATGATCAATTGGCATTAGCGTTCAACGAACAATTGCTCAAAATTTAAAACGGATAAATTCAATTACAAGAAAATACACAATAGTAGCCGGAATTACAATTTTTTTCTAGCATGACGGAAAGAGATAGGATTTGGATGTTTTTAGGACCTGTGACATTATACATATTTTAACCATTTACAAGTCATATTTGTCAAGTGAAAGTAAATTTTTTGAGTCATTATGTTTACAAACGAAATCCAGAATTTATTAGGTGAACAAAACACAAGATGTAAGTATTGATCGTTTATTATTAGTAGTATCATTAGTATCATTCTTGAGACGAGAACTGCATATCTGCGAAATAAACTGTGTATCGGTAGAATGTCATTTTTTCGTTTGGACGACTTGGTGTTTTTAAGTTATTAAATTAGATGTAAGGATGCTTGGTTAATTTTTTCACTGTGCATGACATTTTGCAAAAGTTGGTTCCTTGTTTTTAGAATGAAAATGTGATGGCATGACTTTCATCTTTCAGTTGACTGTGTAGTTCAAGACCTGTTGGGATAACTATTTGTCAAAAAGAGTTTAAATAAAAACCCCTTATTTCTTTTTTTATGACTTGATTGAAAGTTGATATATTCTTAGTTTGTTGAGCATTAAATATAGAAAAAAAAATGGCAAAATTTGATCAACTACATCAATTCCAAAACTAACTAAACTTAAATTTATTTAAATAAATAAATATTAATAAAAATTTTATTTATTGTAATTACAATAAAGTAAAATTGTAGGTTATAAAACCTTTAATCTCAATTTCGTAATTTGTCAGCATGCGCAAAGATCATTTTGATCTACGGTTGAGATAAACCTAAGTGTACTTTAGTGCCAGTTCCTGCTATTGACATATTGTTTAATGTGAGAAATTCCATACCACCGGTAATAGTAGTGAGATATTGCTAGCCCAGGTGCTATTTTAGCAGAGCTAATGACTGATTTCTAATAAGTTAACGTTAGCACTCTCAATCTAGTAAGACAGTACTTCTTGGTGATTGAATGTGTGTATTTATTTAAAAATATCGCTTCGCGTGATTGAAAGAGTACTTCATTAATGAATTATTTAGCAACACCATTTGTGTTGTTTTAAATATTTTTAAAATTTGTTTTAACATAATTTGTAAATTTTTTTATCTCATCATAGAATATTGGCCATATGCTATATTTTATTATTTATTTTTATTATTTGGTTGCACATTCTTAAAAGAAAAATCAAAAATATTGTTGTTAAGTCTTTTAAGAAGACGGTGTTTATGTGTTTTTACGACACATATTGTAATTGATACTTACTACACAATATTTACTAAGCACTATACATAAACAACACGCCTAGTTTAGTTCTGTATTAGAGCATTTATCATAGATGAAAAACGTGTTCTAGACAGAGTTGTGAAAACTTGACCATTTGTTCATTATTTTCTCGAACTTCAGTGGTTAAAATTTTTTGATGATAAAAATTGTTCGAGAAAATAATGAACAATTAGAATTTTAATCGGACTAAAAATCTTTAAAATTAAATATCTCAAGAACACGAATTAACACCTCTTTGTAAATTTGATATATTTTAAAGTAGGGTTAGAACTATATTTAAAAAAAAAGTTAAAATTTAATTGATTTTAAAATTTTTTGTTAATGGAAGTGGTTTGAAAAAATGAAGAAAAATTCGAATTTCAGTCGTACTAAAAATCTTTAAAATTAAATATCTCTAGAACAAAAATTAACGCCTCTTAGTAAATTTAATATATTTTAGAATAAGGATAGAACTATTTTCAGAAAAAAAAATTAATTAAATTCCAATTGATCTTCGATGGCGCTAGCCATCTTTAAAAATTTTTTTTAATATTTTTATTTAAAAATTAATTATAAAAACAATTAATTAATTTTTTTTCAAACAACTAACTATTCATCTATCAAACAAAAAAAAGTTTATAGCCGTTCTTGAGAAATTTAATTTCAAAGTTACATCGGATTGGCAGAATTTTCATTTTTCATGCATTGTTTTCCCTATGCTCAGACTATGCACTTTAAAAAATTTTAAAATAAGTTGTATTTTTTATTTTGTTCATACTACTTATATTCCAAGTTTCAGGAAAATCAAAAATGGTAAAGTTCAAATATCGACTTTTTCACCTGCGTAGATCACGTTTTTCATCCATAATAATATTTTATCAACATTAAATTATTGATTATTTTTGTGTAGTGATCCATGAAATACCCATCCGACAACATATCAAATGTATTGTTCCGTGCTGCCAAAATAAATCTAAGGAGACAGCTTTCAAATTTTACAAAATTCCATGTAATTTGGATAGAAGAAATGCTTGGATGACAGCGATTGGATTAAAGCTGGATGATTTAAAGGTAAAAAATAATTTTGTTTGTTCAATCCATTTTATTCCGGAGTATATCGGTAATGCCCGTCTTACAAAAAACGCTGTCCCCACCTTGTTTATGTCAAAGGTAAGCGGTTTGCAAGATTTTAACAGCTACGACCCATTTCCTAGTGTACCAAACGCCATTTTGCAAGTTCCAAGGGAGTCAGTGTCTGTTGGTATACAATGTGACAAAACTGACGAAGAGATGGAATTTTTAAATATAATTAACACAATCAATTGTTCACATTGTGAATTTGACAAAAGCCATTTCAGTGATTGTGAAAGTTGTATTAAAAAATCCAAAGAACTTAATTCCAATAAAACCGAACTTAAAAATGTAAAAAGAAAATTAAAATCAATGAAAATTTTATACAATAAGTGCAAGCGAAATTTTAAAATTTTAAAAATAAAATATCGAAAGAAAAATAGTGCCACTGTTGAGAATGTTATCGACAAACTAAGTGTAAATGACAACTCTAAAAATGTTTGTAAGCTTTTGTTAAAACAAAACTATTCATATAGCAAGCAGGATAAAACTTTTGCACAGTGTTTGTATTACAAATCCGCTTCTACTTACAAATATTTAAGAGATAGTTTGCATCTAAAGTTACCGTCGGTTTCATCTATATACAAGTGGTCGCCTATTAAATTTATTCCACCGGGTATTAACGAAATATTAATGCAACAACACAACTCCTTTTTTACTAGTTTGCCATCGAAAGACAAAATTTGTGTGTTAAGCTTTGATGAAATTACTATTAAACAAGACTTAACACATAATATTTTAACGGATAAACTGGAAGGGTTTTATGATGATGGAACCGAACGAAAGAAAGAGCTAGCCAGCTCAGCTCTATTTTTTATGGTTCGATCATTGCTTTCGGACTGGAAATATGTCATTTATTATGTTGTTATCAACAAATCATTCTCTGCCTCTAAATTAAATGATTTAATTAAAAAAATTATTCAAATGTGTGAAGAAAAAATGGGCTTAAGGGTGGTTATGCTTACTTGCGACCAAGGCTCAATAAACATACAAGCGTATAAAAATCTTGGCGTCACGCTTGATAAGCCTTATTTTGAGTTCCGTGGTAAGAACATTTTTACACAATTTGATCCACCTCATCTCATAAAGTCCGTGCGAAATGCATTTTTGAAGTACCAACTTTCTCATAGTCAACACGGCATAGCGGATATAAATGTTATTTATAAAGTGTTTGAAAAAGACACGAACAAAAATTGCAAGCTATTGCCCAAACTTACTAAAAAGCATATTATTCCAAATAATTTTGAAAAAATGAACGTTTCATTGGCAGTTCAACTGCTAAGTAATACAGTATGCTGCGCTATTAAGACCGTGGAACAAACCTGTCCCGAAATTTTAGGAGTACATTTAGATAATGCTAAATAAACAGCAAATTTTATTGAACGGTTCAATAATATATTTGATTGTTTGAACTCACGAACTTTTTTTTCGAGGGCACCACTTGAAGCCCCACTTAGAGAAAGACAATGCGATTTATGATTATTTAAAAGACAGTTTGATATACTTGAAAGATTTAAAAATTCTTTCTGAAAATGCAAACTACATTAAATTTATCAAGAATTTGCAGATAACGATTAAAGCACAGTTGATGTTGATCGAAGATCTAACTACCACTTCTGACGTGAAATATATATTAACTGGTAGAACCAACCAAGACGCCCTTGAAAACTTCTTTTTAAAACTACGGGGTAAAGGTGGTTTTAACTACATGCCTTCTTGCAATGAAATAGGTGTTCATTTTGCAAATATAATTGTCACAAAACTCTTATTCCAAAGCGAGTACTCTAATTGTAAGGCTGACGATGGAATTATGATAGATCTCGAGTTTAATAGTTTCCAAGACATATATCAAGAAAGTTTATTTATTGCAAGGCGAGCCAGAGCATGAGGAAATGCCTGATGAGTGCGAAATAATTTATCAAAGCGATACAGACATTATTAAAATAAATGCTATCACTTATTATGCTGGCTATTGTGCCTTCAAAAAAATAAGTTGCAATAAATGTCAAAATAAATTATTAAAAGTTGAAGAAATAACAGCACCTGCAATAAATGAAACCTTTATAATCGAAAAAAAATTTAACAAGTCGACTCATTATGGGTCCTTGCGAGCACCATCGTTAGAATATGGTACGGTTGAAATTTGGTACGAGATTTGTAAAGTTTGCTTACATATTTTATCTCATTGACATAAAATCAACAGGTTTTACCAACTTTGACACCATTAAAACTGCATTGTTTTCGAAAACGAAGTATATAAATGTGACATTTCTTTTATCGAGAAAATTTGGCACTAAAATTTGCCACATTTTTTATAAATTATGTGCCAAATTAACTCCGTTTAGTGCAAAATTTTTCACAAAGGACTTTTGACAAAGGACTTCACAAAGGATTCATCAGGCATTTCCTCATGCTCTGGCTCGCCTTGCAATAAACTTTCATTATATATGTCTTGGAAACTATTAAACTCGAGATCTATCATAATTACATCGTCAGCTTTACAATTAGAGTACTCGCTTTGGAATAAGAGTTTTGTGACAATTATATTTGCAAAATGAACACCTATTTCATTGCAAGAATTGGCATGTAGTTAAAACCACCTTTACCCCGTAGTTTTGAAAAAAAGTTTTCAAGGGCGTCTTGGTTGGTTTTACCAGTTAATATATATTCCACGTCAGAAGTGGTAGTTAGATCTTCGATCAACATCAACTGTGCTTTAATCGTTATCTGCAAATTCTTGATAAATTTAATGTAGTTTGCATTTTCAGAAAGAATTTTTAAATCTTTCAAGTATATCAAACTGTCTTTTAAATAATCATAGATCGCATTGTCTTTCTCTAAGTGGGGCTTCAAGTGGTGCCCTCGAAAAAAAAGTTCGTGAGTTCAAACAATCAAATATATTATTGAACCGTTCAATAAAATTTGCTGTTTATTTAGCATTATCTAAATGTACTCCTAAAATTTCGGGACAGGTTTGTTCCACGGTCTTAATAGCGCAGCATACTGTATTACTTAGCAGTTGAACTGCCAATGAAACGTTCATTTTTTCAAAATTATTTGGAATAATATGCTTTTTAGTAAGTTTGGGCAATAGCTTGCAATTTTTGTTCGTGTCTTTTTCAAACACTTTATAAATAACATTTATATCCACTATGCCGTGTTGACTATGAGAAAGTTGGTACTTCAAAAATGCATTTTGCACGGACTTTATGAGATGAGGTGGATCAAATTGTGTAAAAATGTTCTTACCGCGGAACTCAAAATAAGGCTTATCAAGCGTGACGCCAAGATTTTTATACGCTTGTATGTTTATTGAGCCTTGGTCGCAAGTAAGCATAACCATCCTTAAGCCCATTTTTTCTTCACACATTTGAATATTTTTTTTAATTAAATCACTTAATTTAGAGGCAGAGAATGATTTGTTGATAACAACATAATTAATGACATATTTTCAGTCCGAAAGCAATGATCGAACCATAAAAAATAGAGCTGAGCTGGCTAGCTCTTTCTTTCGTTCGGTTCCATCATCATAAAACCCTTCCAGTTTATCCGTTAAAATATTATGTGTTAAGTCTTGTTTAATAGTAATTTCATCAAAGCTTAACACACAAATTTTGTCTTTCGATGGCAAACTAGTAAAAAAGGAGTTGTGTTGTTGCATTAATATTTCGTTAATACCCGGTGGAATAAATTTAATAGGCGACCACTTGTATATAGATGAAACCGACGGTAACTTTAGATGCAAACTATCTCTTAAATATTTGTAAGTAGAAGCGGATTTGTAATACAAACACTGTGCAAAAGTTTTATCCTGCTTGCTATATGAATAGTTTTGTTTTAACAAAAGCTTACAAACATTTTTAGAGTTGTCATTTACACTTAGTTTGTCGATAACATTCTCAACAGTGGCACTATTTTTCTTTCGATATTTTATTTTTAAAATTTTAAAATTTCGCTTGTACTTATTGTATAAAATTTTCATTGATTTTAATTTTCTTTTTACATTTTTAAGTTCGGTTTTATTGGAATTAAGTTCTTTGGATTTTTTCAGTGCCGTCCCAATGTATTTGGGGGCCCCTGGCCCACTATTTCTAGGGGGCCTTTTCGAAAATTAACAATAAGACTGCGTTCCAATTGATGCTTAATTGTACTAAACGTGCTAAATCAATTTAGTCAACTATTTTATTTGACTATTATTATATTTTGTTTCTAAATAATTTGGAAGAAATTCATACGTTAAACAATATCTGACAACTTTATTATATTAATTTGAATTAAAATTCGGTAATTTTGTAAAACTAAATTTAGATTTAGCAGTTTCGTACAATTTAGCAGCTAATTGGAACCCAGTCTAAATTAAATTTAAAAGCATAATTACTTACGTGTTTTTGAGGTTTATTATAATGTTTATTTTATTTAAATATTTTTTCTTCTCACTTTTTTGTCAACAAATTTATCTACAACATCTTCAAATTCTATAGATTTTAATAAATCACTTTCTATGCACATCAACGCAAGGGAATTCAGTCGCTCCTGCGGCATGCTGTTTCGCAAATCATTTTTTAGGTATTTCATCGCCTAAAAAGACTGTTCTCCTGAACAATTAGTGACCTTAATGGTTAAAAGAATTTTGAATGCTCTTTCTATGTTTGGAAACATATTAATTAAATTCTTTTGAATAATAAGTGTTATCCTCAATAAGAGATATTCAATAAGATTTTCTGATATTAATTATAATGTCTTTTTGTGATTATTTAATAGCTATTTATGAAACAAGTTGCTAAATTAGGTTGTTTTAAGCACGAGATGTGAAATTGACAATACATCGAGTGCTTAAAACAACTAATTTAGCAACGTGTTTCATCCAAGATTTTTTGTAACGAAGCTGCAAAATTAAACTTTTATAAAAAATACAACTAAACAAATTGCATTTGTATCTAGTAGGTTTTGAGCAAACCAATTTGATCTTATAAGGAGTGTGTAGCCGTAGTTTTCTTTTAGTTTTCATACTGCCAATTGTGAAAAATATCAAGATGAGTTCAAGTGATGATGATTTTGTATCGTCAGATATAGAAAAAGCAGCAAATGAAGCTATTTCTACAATCGTACCGGAAAAATTGGCGAAATTGGCGTACTAAACTTCATACAAAAATTTTGATGAGTGGTTTAAAGAATCAAAAACTACAACAATCAATGACATGGTCATGCTGGCCTATTTTGTAAGAAAACTAGGATCCATGAAACCTTCAACATCGTGGTGCGAGTACTCTAAACTAAGAACTATGGTTTATTTGAACGCCAGCGTGGATATGAAATCATTCACGAATTTGATAGCTTTATTTAAGCATTACTCTAGTAAATTTGGTCAGATTCATTAAAGTACTAATTGTAGTTGTTTAATAGTTTATTAAAGCAGTAATAATAGTTGTTTAATGATTCATTAAAGTACTTATACTTTAATGAATCATTAAACCATTATTATTAATGCTTTAATAAAATATTAAACAACTACAATTAGGACTTTAATGAATCTGACCAATGTACTAGATTAATGCTTAAATAAAGCTCATTTAATTACTAAAATGACGCACAAAAAAGCGTAGATTTTGCAACTTCGTTACAAAAAATGAATTTTTGAAATTGGCATGGGCCCAGTAAAAAAAATTGCATTGTTGTTTTTTAAATTTATTATTTGAAGTGTTCATTTTCATATTTTTATGAGTGTTTTATGGTGGGCCCCCGGCCCAGGGCCGGGTGGGCCCTACCGTAGTAACGGCACTGGATTTTTTAATACAACTTTCACAATCACTGAAATGGCTTTTGTCAAATTCACAATGTGAACAATTGATTGTGTTAATTATATTTAAAAATTCCATCTCTTCGTCAGTTTTGTCACATTGTATACCAACAGACACTGACTCCCTTGGAACTTGCAAAATGGCGTTTGGTACACTAGGAAATGGGTCGTAGCTGTTAAAATCTTGCAAACCGCTTACCTTTGACATAAACAAGGTGGGGACAGCGTTTTTTGTAAGACGGGCATTACCGATATACTCCGGAATAAAATGGATTGAACAAACAAAATTATTTTTTACCTTTAAATCATCCAGCTTTAATCCAATCGCTGTCATCCAAGCATTTCTTCTATCCAAATTACATGGAATTTTGTAAAATTTGAAAGCTGTCTCCTTAGATTTATTTTGGCAGCACGGAACAATACATTTGATATGTTGTCGGATGGGTATTTCATGGATCACTACACAAAAATAATCAATAATTTAATGTTGATAAAATATTATTATGGATGAAAAACGTGATCTACGCAGGTGAAAAAGTCGATATTTGAACTTTACCATTTTTGATTTTCCTGAAACTTGGAATATAAGTAGTATGAACAAAATAAAAAATACAACTTATTTTAAAATTTTTTAAAGTGCATAGTTTGAGCATAGGGAAAACAATGCATGAAAAATGAAAATTCTGCCAATCCGATGTAACTTTGAAAGTAAATTTCTCAAGAACGGCTATAAACTTTTTTTTGTTTGATAGATGAATAGTTAGTTGTTTGAAAAAAAATTAATTAATTGTTTTTATAATTAATTTTTAAATAAAAATATTAAAAAAAATTTTTAAAGATGGCTAGCGCCATCGAAGATCAATTGGAATTTAATTAATTTTTTTTTTCTGAAAATAGTTCTATCCTTATTCTAAAATATATCAAATTTACTAAGAGGCGTTAATTTTTGTTCTAGAGATATTTAATTTTAAAGATTTTTAGTACGACTGAAATTCGAATTTTTCTTCATTTTTTCAAACCACTTCCATTAACAAAAAATTTTAAAATCAATTAAATTTTAACTTTTTTTTTTAAATATAGTTCTAACCCTACTTTAAAATATATCAAATTTACAAAGAGGTGTTAATTCGTGTTCTTGAGATATTTAATTTTAAAGATTTTTAGTCCGATTAAAATTCTAATTGTTCATTATTTTCTCGAACAATTTTTATCATCAAAAAATTTTAACCACTGAAGTTCGAGAAAATAATGAACAAATGGTCAAGTTTTCACAACTCTGTCTAGAACACGTTTTTCATCTATGATAAATGCTCTAATACAGAACTAAACTAGGCGTGTTGTTTATGTATAGTGCTTAGTAAATATTGTGTAGTAAGTATCAATTACAATATGTGTCGTAAAAACACATAAACACCGTCTTCTTAAAAGACTTAACAACAATATTTTTGATTTTTCTTTTAAGAATGTGCAACCAAATAATAAAAATAAATAATAAAATATAGCATATGGCCAATATTCTATGATGAGATAAAAAAATTTACAAATTATGTTAAAACAAATTTTAAAAATATTTAAAACAACACAAATGGTGTTGCTAAATAATTCATTAATGAAGTACTCTTTCAATCACGCGAAGCGATATTTTTAAATAAATACACACATTCAATCACCAAGAAGTACTGTCTTACTAGATTGAGAGTGCTAACGTTAACTTATTAGAAATCAGTCATTAGCTCTGCTAAAATAGCACCTGGGCTAGCAATATCTCACTACTATTACCGGTGGTATGGAATTTCTCACATTAAACAATATGTCAATAGCAGGAACTGGCACTAAAGTACACTTAGGTTTATCTCAACCGTAGATCAAAATGATCTTTGCGCATGCTGACAAATTACGAAATTGAGATTAAAGGTTTTATAACCTACAATTTTACTTTATTGTAATTACAATAAATAAAATTTTTATTAATATTTATTTATTTAAATAAATTTAAGTTTAGTTAGTTTTGGAATTGATGTAGTTGATCAAATTTTGCCATTTTTTTTTCTATATTTAATGCTCAACAAACTAAGAATATATCAACTTTCAATCAAGTCATAAAAAAAGAAATAAGGGGTTTTTATTTAAACTCTTTTTGACAAATAGTTATCCCAACAGGTCTTGAACTACACAGTCAACTGAAAGATGAAAGTCATGCCATCACATTGTCATTCTAAAAACAAACCAACTTTTGCAAAATGTCATGCACAGTGAAAAAATTAACCAAGCATCCTTACATCTAATTTAATAACTTAAAAACACCAAGTCGTCCAAACGAAAAAATGACATTCTACCGATACACAGTTTATTTCGCAGATATGCAGTTCTCGTCTCAAGAATGATACTAATGATACTACTAATAATAAACGATCAATACTTACATCTTGTGTTTTGTTCACCTAATAAATTCTGGATTTCGTTTGTAAACATAATGACTCAAAAAATTTACTTTCACTTGACAAATATGACTTGTAAATGGTTAAAATATGTATAATGTCACAGGTCCTAAAAACATCCAAATCCTATCTCTTTCCGTCATGCTAGAAAAAAATTGTAATTCCGGCTACTATTGTGTATTTTCTTGTAATTGAATTTATCCGTTTTAAATTTTGAGCAATTGTTCGTTGAACGCTAATGCCAATTGATCATTTTGAAGATGATCACGCAAATTTATTGTAAGAGATAATCTACAAACACTTCGTAATATGTGTGATTCCTTCATCCGCATATGTATCACGTGCGATGATCGGCAATATTTAACTGAAATCATCGGCCAGTAGCAGTCTCAAAAATGTATATTTTGAAAATCGCCGTTGCTGCTAAATAAATTAGTAGTATAGTTAAAGTTTAGCTATAGTTCATTAAAGAAATCTGTAGTACCACAACAGAGATAAAACCTATTGTACGAATAGAAAAATATGGAGGGGCTGAAATCTCACAGCTCTGAGATTTAAAGACTTCGGTCTGGGTTAAGGATTTTGATATAGTTTTCGGCAAAAAACTTTTATGAGGACACGGTTTTTAGTTTTGGGCAGCGATGTATATTAAACATAACTCTTTATTAAAGTATTTTTTATCGCTGTTTAAAAATTTATTACAAAACTAACACGAAACATCAATACGTTACCGGAAAATTATAATCAAAATTCCAAAAATATTGTTAAATTAAATAAAATCAAACTTTTTCAAAATTCCAAAAATTATAATAAAATCAAAAATTTAAAATTTTTCAAAATTCTAAAAATATTCCAAAAATTCTTACAAAATCAACAATTAAAACTTTTGCCGAAATTCTAAAAATATTGCAAAAATTATTACAAAATCAAACATACAAACTTTTTCAAAATTCCAAAAATATTTCAAAAACTATAACAAATTCAAAAATTTCCATGTCCAATTTCATTTTAAATACATTTACATCATAAAAACAGCTACATTTTTTCCCCAAAAAATTGGCTAAAAAATTAAATGAAATCATTTTTCGACACACTTGACATTATTTTTTGACAAACTTATAATTCCATAATTCTCTATAATAATAATAAAATATCATGTCATACGAACTATTAATTTTATTTTTTTCTAAAAAAATAGGGTAAAAAATAAATAAACACCTTTCTTTTGACACACTTGACAACATTTTTTTGACAAAGTTATAATGCCATAATTCTCAATAATCATAATAAAATTTCATTTCAAACAAACAATGTTATTTTTTTTTCCAAAAATTAGGTAAAAAACTAGATAAAAATCTTTTGACACACTTGACAACATTTTTTTGACAAACTTATAATGCCATAATTCTCAATAATAATAATAAAACTTCATTTCAAACAAACAATTAATTTTATTTTTTTTTCCAAAAAATTGGGTAAAAAAATAAATAAAAATCTTTCTTTTGACACACTTGACAACATTTTTTTGACAAACTTATAATGCAATAATCTAGATTTTGGTCTTACATACTAATCCCGACCATCAAGATTTCTCCAAATTCAATGTTCCTACTCACTTAAAATGAACGTTTTTTAAGCAAAAACTATGCAAATTTCCTTGTTTTGACACACTTGACGATTTTTTTGACACACTTCCGGTACAGTTATCAAACACATCGTCCTTTCGGCTCTTCCCATTGAGTAAACCTATTTTTAGAAAAAAAAAATTTTGAAATCCGTCCAGCGGTTTTCTAGATTTCGTCGGTTCCGGACGGCCGGACAGCCGACAGACAGACACACATTTTTTTTTTTTGCTTTTTTAGAATCAGTAGGTCCTAAAACGTCGAGAAATGCCAAAAAAAGTGGGGGTAAGAATTTCACTTTGAGCTCATGAATGTAATACTTAGGTCTTTCAGACCGAAGTAAAATAAAAAAAAACATTTTGTAGGAATTGAAAAACCGATAGTTGGATTGGAATATATAACTGTATCAAATCATACTTTAAAATATATTAGCATATTTAAAAAGTTTACTCAAAATCCAATATCAGAAACTGATGTTATCGAAGATTGAAATAAATAGGCAATCAAGAGGCCTGCCCCACGCAACTTATCCTAATATCACCCCAAAATTAACCAGGTATTTGTCCTGCCAATACTCCATTTAATTCGAATGTACAAATGTCATAAGCCGAAGCCATAAACCAAACTTTGCATTTATCAATATTTAATCCAAACGCAAACCCAAGCGTTCTAGCTAAATCATACTAATATAAACATTCTTAAATAAAAATACTTACAATGTAACAAAAAATCTCTCCATTATCATTTATCAATAACAATAAAAACCATACAACTTTCCTAATCAACGCCAACAAAACCGCCAACCTCTCATTTATCAAAATTTATCCTAAACATATGCCCGAGCGTCTTAATTCAAACATTTGAATATAAAGATTCTTTCTTAAAAGTAGTTGCAATGTAACATAATCTCTCAATTATTAAAATCAATTCCAATCAAAACTCGAACTATCCTATGACACCAAAAAATCATAAACTTAAATGTATATTATTTTAAACTAAAAAAAATATCAAAAAAACAATTGATTGAAATTAAAGATCATTATTTGTAAATAGTAAACAAAAAAAGTATGTCCTTCGATCTTTAAAGGGGTTATTTACATGTATGTGTAAAAGAACTTTTTATTTTCTATCATATTTCTTTACGTGTATTTTACTTTTTTTGTTTATTTACAAGTAACAAAATAAATAAAATTTGAAGTAGAAGAAAAGAGAAAAATTCTGTTTTTTTTATTTTGTTTCTAAATATGTGTATTAAATAGATACAAAACAGGCCAAAAAGAGAAACAAATATGTATCTTATTCATTTGTTAAAATCTCAAATAGAAATTTTGTATATTTCTTTATTTTTAAATTCTCTTACACATTTTTGTGTTAAACGTTATTCCTCTAGTATACTACTCTATGGTAATAGCTACAATTGTACCTGAGTATTAAACAAAAACTCCGAAATATCAAAAGAATCCAATTCATTAACCCATTTCTGACCAAATTTTTTTTATTTTCAATGTATTATATTATGAAACTAAAGAAACTAAAATAAAAAATATTATCTGCTCTTGCGATAATGAATCAGTGGTCATATTTGGGTTAAAATCTTGCCGAATTTTTTACATCTATCCATCCGACCCCTCTATTTTATCAAACAAGTTTTACTTCAATTTGTAAAATCCATAAATCCTCCAAAAAGTATTCAAACTAATACAGTTTATTTTATTTAGCTTAAAATATTTAACTTTTTTCATTTAAAGTAGGCTACAGACCTTCAATCAATTACTTCGGTCTGAAAGACCTAAGTATTACATTCATGAGCTCAAAGTGAAATTCTTACCCCCACTTTTTTCGCATTTCTCGACGTTTTAGGACCTACTGATTCTAAAAAAGCAAAAAAAAAAAAATGTATGTCTGTCTGTCGGCCGGCCGTTTGGCCGGCCGGCCGTCATTACCTACACTGCAGGGAAAACCACTGGAGGGATTTCAAAAATTTTTTTTTCTAAAAATAGGTAAACTCAAGAGACAGGTCCAAAGGACGCTGTGTTCGTTAACTGTACCGGAAGTGTGTCAAAAAATCATTATGTGTGTCAAAACAAGGAAATTTGCATATTTTTTGCTTAAAAAACGTTCATTTTAAGTGATTACGAGTAGGAACATTGAATTTCGAGAAATTTTGATGGTCGGGATTGGTATGTGAGACCAAAATCTAGATTATTGCATTATAAGTTTGTCAAAAAAATGTTGTCAAGTTTGTCAAAAGAAAGATTTTTTTTGATTTTTTTACCCAATTTTTTGGAAAAAAATAAAATAAATAATTTGTATGACGTGAAAATATATTATTATTATAGAGAATTATGGCATTATAAGTTTGTCAAAAAAATAATGTCAAGCGTGTCAAAAATTGATTTCATCGATTTTTTTAGCCAATTTTTTGGGAAAAAAAATGTAGATGTTTTTATGACGTAAATGTAATTGAAAAGAAATTGGACATGGAAATTTTTGAATTTGTTACAGTTTCTGAAATATTTTTGGAATTTTGAAATAAGTATGTATTTTTGATTTTGTAATAATTTTTGCAATATTCTTAGAATTTTGGAAAAAGTTTTAATTTTTTATTTTGTAATAATTTTTGGAATATTTTTAGAATGTTGAAAAAAGTTTGATTTTATTAAATTTTACAATATTTTTGGAATTTTGAAAGAAATATGAATTTGTGATCTTGTGATATTTTCTCGAATCGCTAAATTGAAGGTTTTTGAATAGTTTGCTGAAAATGAAAATGAAATTGGACATAGACATTTTTGAATTTGTTATAGTTTTTGAATATTTTTGGAATTTTGAAAAAGTTTCAATTTTTGATTTTGTAAGAATTTTTGGAATATTTTTAGAATTTTAAAAAATTTTAAATTTTATAATAATTTTTGGAATTTTGGAAAAAGTTTCAATTTTTGATATTGTTATAGTTTTTGCAATATTTTTAGTTTTGGAAAAAGTTTGAATTTTTGAATTTTTAAGAAATTTTGGAATATTATTAGAATTTAGAAAAAGTTTAAATATTTGATTTTATTCTAATTTTTGGCATATTTGGAATTTTGAAAAAAGTTTCAATTTTTGATTTTGTATAATTTTTGCAGTATTTTCAGAATTTTTGAAAAAAGTTTAATCTTTGATTTTGTAATAATTTTTGGAATATTTTAAGGATTTTGGAAAAAATTTGATTGTATTTATTTTTTACAAAATTTTTGGAATTTTGAAAGAAATATGAATTTGTGATTTTGTAATATTTTCTCGAAACACTAAATGGAGAGGTTTTTGAGTAGTTTGCTGAGTTTAACTAAAAACTATGTCCGCATAAAAGTTTTTTGCCGAAAACTATATCAAAATCCTTAACTCAGACCGAAGTCTTGATATCTCAGAGCTGTGAGATTTCAGCCCCTCCATATTTTGACCTTCAAATCCTTTCAATCAATTGAAAACGAAAATAAACGAAATAAAATTTAGGGGATTTTTACACTAAATTTTATTTCTATTATTTTCGTTTTCGAATTGATTGACAAATTGATTGAAGGTCTGTAGCCTTATAAGTATTGTTCACTTCGTGAATCAAATTTGGACTTTTATTAACAACACACAAAAAAAAATCGTTTAAATGTACACCCGGGACATTAACGAAACCAAAATGATCCAGTACTAATATGACCGTGGGAATCTCTTATTCGGCCTTACTTTACTCTAACATTCCGAATTTCAGTTTAAATAACAAAAGAACATTAATAATCTAGCAATAGAGAAAAATAAACAAACTACTTGTTAGTAATTATACAAAAATAAGTCTTACTTAGTTATCTGGCAGTAACGTTGATGATCTCCTTCTTCTTTTTCCAGTTTGCACCGAATCATAGCTTATTTAGATGTATAAATTGTTATCATCAATTCCTTAATTGGTGAATTGATCGTTAATCTTCATCCCAAAATTCTCAGACTATAATTGGAATATAATCTGCCTTCCCAATCGTTGAGTACAATAATGTTGCATTCAAATCCAATCAGACAAAAAATATGCACGTACTATCTTGCCTACTTGTGACGTGGCACTTTAACGTTCTAATTACCACGGCGAAGAAACACTTTAACCAAACAATCATAGGAGATAATTATAATATCCAGAAAGTTTTTTTTTTTCTTCAGTTATATTTATATTATTTCTCTGAATTATGTACACACTCAGAAGACAACATAAGCCAGTAACTGGGTTAGTGATGTTATATACCAACATGTATATGTCTATCTATATATATATATACATAAATAATTGTATAATTTAATTAAATACACTTTTTTATATTAACTGGGCTATTTTATCCTAACTTTTTATTTTATTAACAAAAAAAACCTTTGCTTCGTTTTCAAGTCAAAAACATGGAATGACATATTCAAAATTGGAAAAATGTGATTTTTGATGTTTGACATCTTCTAATGAAAATCAAAATCGTGTAACACCAAGATTCAGCAAAAATTAGCAACGACATCTGTTCGTTAGAATTGGAACGTTCGTTTATTTTTTCAGTATATTCGAAATTTAACTAGCCGTTAAGTATTAGAAAATTTTAAAATGATTATTAATGTAAAAAAAATGAACTGAAACTAATGAAATAAATTTTTATTGAATTAGAAAAAGAAGATGAATTGGTTTTATTATTGTTTAGGCGAATATAGCGGACGTTACAGCCTGCTTAACGAAAAGAATCTATTTTCACACATAATGAAATAATATAATTTATAATAAGAAGTTAATGTTATTAAAAATGTACTAATGAAAAATTTACATAAACGATTTCTATTTATGTATCCCTCTATTTTAATAATTAATTGCAAATCAAAATTCTTGTTTTTTAAGTGCAAATGTATTATTAAGGCATTTCGTATCAGGCCCTGATAAGTTTGCCTAAATAGGGTTTAAATACGAAAAACCTGATCAGGGCCAAATACATTCAAATAAGGTTACCCCTAAAAGGGTATTCTAAATCAGCTCCGACTCAGGCCAACATCAGATTGCCCTAATAGGGATTGCCCTTGTAGGACTGACCAGGGCCTGATCACGCCCTGACTGTATTCAGGTTTTCCCTAACTAATTTCTGCTCGGGAACAATTGAGTTATTTTTCACTTTATTGTGGCTCTTTTGTTTTTTCTGAAGTCGATTCTATTTTTTTAAAAAGTTTTTTTATTTTTTTATTTTTAGTGTAGTCATAAAGCAAATGTTGGCTAGAAAACGTTTTAAAAGTAATAACTTCAAATACCGGAAAAACTTTCATCAGTGACTATCTATTAATTATAGTTTTATGATTTTTTGCTCAAACGGCATACACATTTCCCGTCATAGAAAATTATTTATGATAACCTCGACAAGTATGGCAATATAACTGCCCACTGCCCACAACACTCAAACAGAATAATATGTTTTGACGAAATCAAGGAAAATGCATAAAAAATATGGTTTTTTCCAATTTTCTGAATAACGCTATTTTTCGCATCGTAAAAAAATTATGGGATCCCCTCGGAATAAACCCAAATAGAATACAATTTAAATCATCCAAATCGAACGAGTGGTTTTTGAGAAATCGGAGAACATACATAAAAAACCCACTATGAAACACAGAACCTCTTCTTTTTTGAAGTCGGTTAAAAACTGGATCAATTGATAATACAAAAAATTTTAGTTTACACTATTGCAGTAATATAATCATACCTTGACATGCAACTTGTATCCAATTAAACCGAATTTAGAAAACCCCATTGGGTTTTTTAAGAGTTTATTTGTAGTTTCCAACAATTTGAAGTTTGCAAATCTAATCTAAAGTTTTATATATATTCAGTCAAGTTGAGATCCTCAAAAGTGCTTCAACCCAAACTTAGTTTGGAAGAGAATTTAAACAAATAAATATAAATCTATTTTTTTGTGATTTAACCAGATTTTTGTTAGAATTATAAAAAAATGAAGAATAGTTTTATGTTAATAATAGTTCTTCTAATTGGAATATATTGGAATAATGTAACTGGACAAAACCTAAATATTGGTGAGTGACCTGTGTGTGTTTCAAATGAAAAGCTGTCAACCGGCAATTTCAAAATTATATTTTTTTACTACTTGCATGAGAAATTTCAATTATTTACTCAAAAACCCAAGACAATAGTACATTATGATGCTAGGACGTAAAGCTAAAGATTTTGGACGGATGTGGAGTTTGCAAATCGAGGCGCTAGCCGAGATTTGCACCCACATTAAGTCCAAAATAGCTTACGTCCGTGCAACATATACTATTTTTTATTCGCCGCAAGCAAAATATTTTAAGAAAAGTTGTTTATTCTAAATTAAAATTATAAATTTTCATAAATTTTAAAATAAAAATATGTGGAACAAGTAACCTTTGAAAAAATATTTATTATTTTTTCCAAATTCTATGACAACAAATGATAACAACTATTTTAATTGGATAATGAAATTTTGAATTTGCGGGTTGCTTTGATAAAAAAATTTATTTTTCATAGAATTTAAACAAATACAAATGCTTTTTACTTTTTTGGACGTAGCTATGACGACAAAATAAATAGTTGAAAAGTGATACTTTAAAGCCGCAAATCACAGTAATAAAGTAACACTTTAATATATAGGCGAATAAAAAAGTTATTTTTCTCAGCTAAGGTTACTAATAATTATTCCCCACACCTAATAATAAGTATTTTAGCACCTTAGTAAATAATGAAAATATAATTTTTGTTCGTTTGTTAACTGAGTTCATCTTTGAATTTTTTTAGTTTCTTCCTAAAATAATAATAATATATTAAAAAATAATAAGCGTTTTGATTTTATTTTAATAATAATAAATAATGAATGAATGCAAAAACTTCTTTGCAACTATAGTTTAGTTTATTTGAAATTTTATTTCGTGTTAAACAGAATTCTGTTGAAATTTGAGTTGTAGACTAAAAAGATTCTAAATTTGGCTCAACAATATTGAATAGATTTTCAATTCAATTCAATTCATGTCAAAAATAAATAAAAGCTATATTTTTTAATGCAAAGCATATGTGATTTTTATATAGTTTTAAGAAAATTAATTGAAAATAAATTTCTAACTAAGCAGCCCTGAATAATAAATATCCAATACGCAATCCAATGATATGATACACAATGTTTCACCAAATCAAAATTTTTATTTATTCACCATTTGCTTATTAATTGACATTTTATTTTGTGAATAATTAAGAATTTTAGTGCATTCTTTATATCAAGTAGTAAAAAAAATAGTATATAAACCTCGGTGAAGAAAATTTTCTCCATTTCGGTGCTTCACCTCAATGTAGAAAATTTACTTTATCACCTCGGTATATAATGTACTATTATTTACTCTCGTTAAATTAAATGTCGTGCGTCTTATAAAATTTTGAAATTGTTTAAATTATATCAGAATATGCCTCTTAGGATTCATGAAATTTAAGAAAAGCCTCAAAATTTATTCATTGTTGTGACACATGTTGTATTTTTGAGTTATTTAATTAAATCGTACCGAACTATAAACAAAAAATTGTGCTTTTGTATAAAGTTGTTATTTATTATATTAAAATAGTCATTATGATGACAGGTCTTAAGACTAAGATTTTTTACCATTAAGTTCTTTAATCGTAATGTAGTAATGTACTATTACATGTGTTCCTTTGGGACGAAATAGCAGCTCAAAACAGCTTTTGAGTAGATCATCAATGGAACGCCAAAAATTTAGAAACACATATTTGGCTTATACTAAGATTTTACTGTCCTCTTTTATTATTAAAAATAACAAAACATGTTTATATTGAACTAAATAAAATAAAAAAATAACCTGCTTTTCATCTACACAACTTTTTCGAGTTAGATTAGATCAAAGCAAATTTGAGCAAGTTTGATCTTCAATGGAATGCGCGTATTATTGCTTACGTCCGTGTGTCATATATTATTTTAATTTTTTATTTGCCGCAAGCAAAATATTTTAAAAAAATGGTTAATTTTAAATAGTCAAAATAAATTTAAAATGAATTTTGAAATAAAATATGTTGAACAAGTAACCTTTGACCAGAAAAATTTGATCAGCTACGTGATATTTGAACTGTCAGTTTATATGTAAAACGGAAATTAAAACATAATGCACGGGTGGAGAAAAGCGGAACGGAAACTTAACCCAAATTTAAACTTTTGTAGACAACATAACCTCAAATATTGATTCATTTTTCAACATATTTGAATAAATGAACAGTTTTCAACAATTTTCATTAAAATAAATATAATTTAGCAAATCTATAAAATAATAAATATAATTTTAAAATAAAAATAAAAATGGATAATGAAAGTTTTGAATTGAAAGGTTGCTTTGATATTTTTATTTATATAATTTATATTTACAAATATAAATGTTTTTAGTTTTGTGGCCAACAAAACACAGCCATAAGTGACGCTTTACAGAGCTGTGTGAACTTGAAATCCGAGCATAAGGGAAAAAAAATATTTTTGGAAACTACGATCGACGTAGGTGATTGTAGTAAATTTTTTGGTTTGTAGTTGTAATAAACATCACTGGGCAGCTAAAAAAATTTTACTACAATAATCTACGTCGTTTGTAGTTTCTGAGATCAAAAGAATATTTCAACTTTTCGCTCAACAGTACATTTTTAATTTTTTTTTCTACAAAAAAAAATTTCGAAGTGTGATCAAATTTTTTTGTTTGTATGTACTTGTAATAAATATCACTCAAATCCTTAAAACTGCTCCTCTACACACAGTGATAATTTTGATAACCACCCAAGTAAACAAGATTGTTCATAATCGGTTCTAATTTTTGTAGTAATATTTTTGGAAATTTTTGTAGTAAAAATTTTTGTAGGTAGCTGCCCAAATTTTGGCTACAAAAAAAACTTCTAAAAATTTTATCATTACTACAAAATACTACAAACGATTAATCGAACAATCTTGTATACTTCGATTATCAAAATTATCACTGTGTGAAGGAGAATCACCTGTTTTGATGATTTGAGTGATGTTTATTACAACTGCAAACAAAAGTATTTTACTAGAATCATCTACATCGTTTCTAGTTTCCAAAAATATTTTTCTTTTTTTCACTTATGTTCGGGTTCTAAGTTGACACAGGTGCTTTGCAGCAGTAAAGTAAACTTCAATAGGTAGGCGAATAAAACCGTTATTATAGTTATTATAATAACAATAATTATTTATTATATTATAAAAACTATTTGTAATGCATAACTGTTTGAGGTTGGTGCCACATATAAAATAGGTATCATGCGTGCAAAAGAGTAGTTCACAATCTAAGCGGCCGTAAAACAGTTACTTCACGGTGTTGTTGGCCGGAGACCTAAGTAATATGTTCTTATAGTCAAAATAACATCTTGCTTCAAATATTATTCCTATATATTTCAGGTGAATCTTGCACCGTTCAAGCAACCCGGGCAGCTGGTGAGTGTAAATTAGTGAAGAATTGCCCACAAGCAAAATATGATTTAACAAATAAAGGACACAGTTTCACAAAATGTGGTGAATACAGGAGTCAATTTATTGTTTGCTGCCCAAAATCAATCACACCAACACCAGCAATCACACCTTCTATTACACAAGAATATAAAAATTTACTTCGATACAAAAGTATGCTGTTCATACAATATACATGATCTTTTCCAATCATTTTTTTAAATTTAATTTTAGAATGTGTTGAATATTCATCTGCTGTTTATGAGAATACGACACGAATTGCATTTGTTGCAAATGCCCTGCCAGTTACGACGCGTCTCGATCGTTGTGGACATTCAGCTATTCCATTAATTGTTGGCGGTTCTGAAGCTAGCTCAAAAGAATTTCCTCATTCTGCCGCTTTAGGTTACGGAAATGACGAAGCAAATATCGTTTGGCGTTGTGGTGGTTCATTGGTTAGTAAACGATACGTTCTGACTGCTGGTCATTGCATACACCCAAGAGATTTGTAAGTTTATATAGTTTTATTCACACCATTCTTAAAATAACACTTTTATGCTCTAGTGGTGCAGTGAAACGAGTAAGAATGGGCGTTTTGAATCTATTACAAAATACAAACGATGCGAAGCCTAAAGATTTTGGTATTGAAGAAATTATACCCCATCCAAATTATACGATTGCATCAAACTATAACGACATTGCATTGTTGAAATTAAATAGAAGCGTTACTTTAAATCCGTATATCCGTCCAATTTGTCTTCCATTTAGTGCAGAGCAACCAGGAAAAGCCATTGCAACTGGATGGGGTGCAGTAGAGTGGGCTGGTAGTACTAGTAATTCACTATTAAAAGTTATATTAGAAATATATCAACAACCAGAATGTAATGAATATTACTATGATCTTTCTATGCGTATGCTAAGAAATGGATTTGTTGGTGACACGCAAATTTGTGCTGGATATAGAAATGAATCAAGAAATACATGTGTAGGAGATTCTGGTGGTCCATTACAAATTTATCATCCAGATGTTTATTGTATGTACATTCAAACTGGTATCACATCATTTGGAATGGGTTGTGAATCTATTGGTACACGGGGCGTATACACAAGAGTATTTTACTATGCTGAATGGATTGAAAGTGTTATATGGCCAAATGGAGATGATCAATAATAATTTAACATATTTTTGCCGTATATATGTGTAAAATGTTCCACTGTTAACAATTGTACTTCCTCACCTGTATTAATTTCATGTCACTCAATTTTATGGTAGAGTTTTACTGGAAGACTTAAATCAATCGATTAGCTTTATATGGGTGATCAGCCTATATTCTAGTGCAGTGGCGTAGCCAGAATTTTCCATTGGGAGAGGGGTCAAGGATTATTTAGACTTAATAGTTTAACTCAATAAAACAATTAATTAGTTTTATTAATAATTCATTACAATAATATATACTTCATTTTAATGTTTCCTTAATTTTAATTTTTTTAGTTAATGATTTTTTAAAAATAGATTAATGATTTTTTTAACGATCTTCAATTATTTTTAATTAGCTTTAATAAAACAAATATCGAATAATTTTTATTTCAAAAAAAAAATATTTTTTCTACTACCCAACATAAAAAATCTACTTTCGATGTTTGTTCATTGAATCGAAAACTTCTTTTTCGTCACCGGTGATAAAAAAACCTATACGAATTACTTTCGTACCTAGTGACGAAAGTAATTTTTTAAAAGCCATCTATTTTCTAATTTCTTAACTAGAATAAACCATCCTAGAATACCCGTTAAGACAATCAATTAATTGAATGAAATAATTTTGTTAGTGTTAATTTGTCTCTGTTTCGAGGATGACGTTAATTTATCTTTGAATTATTTACGGACAATTTACATTAAAATTGTAAAAATAATAATAGTTAAATATATAATATTCATATATTCTTTTAAAATAGTATGATAAAAAACAGTTGGTGTTAAGATATTTTTAAAAAATATTATTTCAACTATTTATTTAACAAAAATGAAAAAGAAATATTTATTTTATGTAAAATAATTTAGGTTGTGTTAAAATATATCAAGAATTAACGTAACGTCATACCCATTCAAAAACTAAATCTAAACTGATCTTTTTATTTTAGAAATCTGAATTTGATTTTGTTTATGACAAAGTACAAACCGTTTTTAGTTATAAGCCCACTAGACGCAAAAATCAAAAACAATAAACCTTCAAAGATGTATTATTTAATGATTTTAAGAACTTTATAGAGTAAATAGAATAATAAAATAGGATTTTGTAGTGTAAATAGAATAAAAATATAACATCATGAATAACTATATGTATGGATATGTAAAATATTAACGAACAAAACAATTAGGCTTGTAATTAAAGACAGCTATGTCTTTGACAAAAAAATTGGATAATTTATTTTTATTTTTATTTTTAGTAGCAGAAATATAAATACACATATACAATTTTAATTTGTAACAGTATATGTTTTAAAATGTGAATTGTATGTAATTATAAATGAAAATGTTTAAAAATTAATAATAATTTTTAAAAAGTAGTAGAAAAAGTACAGTCTTCTACTCGCCGAAAATCATATTTTGAATCTCACGACCATTACCAACCTCGGCTATCGCCTCGGCTGGTAAACTGTCCTCTCGTTTCAAAATATGCTGTTTTCGGCATCGTTGAAGAATATACTATTTACAATATAAAACAAAAATATCGAAAAATTTTAATTAACTTTCATAAAACAAATTTCGAATAATTAATTTTTTATTTACTTTAAAAATGATAAATTTGGTTATTTTTAAATGAAAATTTTTGTGCTTGTGATTTTGAAATTTAAACTTATTTGAAACTGAATGACACTTTACCTATTGATTCGCCTCAAACCTGTGTCTAGGAAGGGATGAAAAAGGATTTTCCTGATTAATCAAATTCCTTAAAATATCAAGGCGTTAGATATCATTTTAACTATTCAAACACAATTGATTTTGTTTTGTATTTAGAACAACTTCCAGGATTCCAACTTCCAACCGATCTACGAAGTTGTTATTTCCCGCGGCACGGAAGTTATGAAAAAATTGCTGTAATTTATTTCTCAATTCCTATTTCATGAGGTACAGGAATAGCCCAGGTAACAATTTCGCCTAAATTTTTTAAATTATTCCAACTTAACTTGAGAAAGCATTGTGTAAAACCATATTATTCAAGCTTTACCTAAAAAAAGCTTGTAAAAGACTAGATTCACTAAGTTTCTTATATAATTCCTTAAGTAAAGCTTAATTCAATAATAAATATTTAGGGCATATTCAAGCAAATGTTACTCTAGTATAATACCTTTTATAAGGTTTTATTCACATATAACTCTTAAGAGTCGCGTTTTTTCTTCGGACAACCGTCCGGGACAGCGATTGTTTTATTTATATTTTTTCGTTCAAATTAAAATTATTTCAATTTTGATTGCATAAATATGAAATATTTATCGTTTATCCATCCATTTTAATTAATCTCTTTAAAATAAATTGGCAAATTAAATTTATTTTTACCAGTTCGCAACAAATCTTGTGTTTTATCGAGTGCAGTTCAGAGCAGCTGAGGGAAATAAACAATGGGACATTTTTAGTACTATTTTTGAAATTAACACTATCTTCATGTATGTTTATTTTTAGATGTCAAAAACATTACATATATGTACAAAACAAAAAACTAAATTTAATCGGTTTTTATAATTTAAAATAAATACAAATCTCTTTAAATATAGTGCTGCGCCTTAAAACTCTTGCATCATGGTAGGAACCAGGTTCCCCACAATACACATCAATGAATCTTTTTTTAGCATCTACAATTACTTGCATTGAGATGCTAAAATATTTCTTCCGGTTATAGTAATATATGCTATTCTCATGTGGCATCTTAATTTTTATGTGAGTGCCATCAATTATTTCTATTATATTGGGAATTTTTTTCATTTCCCAAAATTTTGCCGGAATTAAATTTGTCTCCTCCAATGAAGGCCGTATAATATTCTCGACCTATAAATTTACTTATATTATAGCATTGTTCGAATCTCGACGTTTAAATATAAAATATATCGCTCTTCATGAAATAAACAAATATAACACAAGCGTAAACAAACATTAATGGCGATTGTCAAAATTTTCACTTGAAGTTAGCTAAAATTTAGTTCTAAAATTTTCCCTGTATTTTACCAATATTTCTCTCTGTCCTGGACAGCCAGTTCGAAGATAAAACGCGACTAAGGTAGTATTCAAAATGTTTTTACTCAAGAATTCTATCCCTTATACAAACCTTTATTAAAGTACAACTTTTAGGAAGAATCCAAGAAGATTCTTACCCAAGGATAGTTCCTTGTACACGACTTTATTTATGTATAATAATTTTAGTAGTATTCAAGAAAATTGTTACTCAAGTAATATTTCTTATATACGGCTGTTTTCAACAAATATTAAAAGATTTACAACAAATCGATCTGTCAATATTTTTGACAGTTCGTTGTTTAATTCGCAATTGTGTCTTTTTTATTAAATCACTTATCGATGTGTTTAAAGAGTTAACAAACCTTTAAGAACTTTAACAAACTATTATTGATTAATACAAAAGATTATTTCAAAATGGTAGAGATATTTTCGTCAATGAAAATTTGCAATTGCCATTATTCCGCAACCATTTAATCAAACGTTTCTGATGATGGTTTATATATTGATTTGAGTTGGTCAACAAATAAATAAACTGATGATAATTTGTCATACAATTCCTTTTTGTATTAAATGTATGTAATCGCCATATTGTGCGCAATTTGCTTGGGAAAAAATTATATCAAAACTTGCAACAGATTGCAACTGACTTATGGAAAATATAACGTAGAACGTTTATTTAATATGATCATTTATTTATTAACCAGCCAAATTGTGGAACTGAACGTAATGCCAACCACAGCATACTATACCCCTTACGAAGCTTGAGTAATATTTTTATTCTGTATTGAGTAACGTTTTATTCCTGTCGTGGAAATTGATTTAATGAACGAACGAACGCGTAAGGGTAAACGATGAGGAAGACTTTATAGGGCCTGTGTTCGATTCCTGCCAGGCACGTTTTTATTTATGAATTTCATTTTCCTTTTTTTTATTTTATTTTTATTCTTTAATCATTTCTAATCGTACAATTGAATGGAAACGCATGCGTAGATATCGTATATGAATACGCAAAATTATTTTCATTTCGAGATTGTCCTCAATCGTAACCAATATTAGTCGCGTTTTTTCTTCGGACAACTGTCCGGGACAGCGATCGTTTTATTTATATTTTTTCGTTCAAATTAAAATTATTTCAATTTTGATTGCATAAATATGAAATATTTATCGTTTATCCATCCATTTTAATTAATCTCTTTAAAATAAATTGGCAAATTAAATTTATTTTTACCAGTTCGCAACAAATCTTGTGTTTTATCGAGAGCAGTTCAGAACAGGTGAGGGAAATAAACAATGGGACATTTTTAGTACTATTTTTGAAATTAACACTATCTTCATGTATGTTTATTTTTAGATGTCAAAAACATTACATATATGTACACACGTATATACGTAGAAAACAAAAAATTAAATTTAATCTTTAATTTAATTTTATTTTTTAGTTCGAATCTCGTCGTTTAAATATAAAATATATGGCTCTTCATGAAATAAACAAATATAACACAAGCGTAAACAAACATTAATGGCGATTGTCAAAATATTCACTTGAAGTTAGCTACAATTTAGTTCTAAAAATCTCCCTGTATTTTACCAATATTTTTCTCTGTCCTGGACAGCCAGTTCGAAGATAAAACGCGACTATTATTTTTAACAAAAATTCTCATTTTAGGAAACCATTAGTACACTTTTATATGCATTCCTAATCAAAATGTTTGAATAAAAATTAATTCATAGTCGTGGTAGTGGTCCAAAACTTGAAATATGTACCAATAATTTGTTAAATAATAGTGATTAAGTTTCAATTTTCTTTATGACAGCTGCTACATAGAGAACTGGATAGCGTACGCTCCTGGAGAATCAAAGGTTATGAGTTCGATCCCTGCTACAGGCGTTTGGAAAGATGCGAAATGTGTAAAAAAATTGTGATTTCCGATAAAAGATTAACTCAATAGCAGCAATATACAAAAAAAAGGAGTTTAGTGCGCCAATTAACCAAAATATCTAAAGGAAACAATCACCAATTTTTTTTCAGTGGAATCGCTTCTTGAATAGGCACTGAGTAATTCTCTTGAGTAAAGATTTACTCAAGCACTTTATTCAAGTAACATTTTGACAGTATTTGAATAAGCCTTGAGTAACAACTTTTGTACAACTTTATTCAAACACTTATATAAAACATGTATAAAGCATTATATATGTCTTCTTGAATAAAGAATATTTTTTCATACGCCTTTTCTCCTTGAGTAGAGCTTGTATAAAACTTTTATCATGCATAGTTCAAGAATTTTAAATTTCCCCTTCCATTTAAAATTCATCTTTTAAAGCTTTACTCAATGATTACCTAGGTTAAATTGTTACCTGGGAGGGCTACAGATGTACTAATAAAGAAAGAATAGTAGACAAAATAGGAGACCAGTGGGCATAAATAAAATACGCCAGAATAGTAAATTATGATGCTAGGACGTAAAGCTAAAGATTTTGGACGTATGTGGAGTTTGCATCCACATTAAGTCCAAAATAGCTTACGTCCGTGCATCATATACTATTTTTTATTCGCCGCAAGCACAATATTCATAAAAAAAATTTTTATTCTAAATTAATTGTTATTTATTGTACAAGATGATAAAATTGCACTTTATCTTCGAGAGCTATTTTAGCGTCGAGGCGTTAGCATCGAGAAGACAATGAAATTTTATCGTCGTGTGGAATACAACATTTTTTTCTATAGCAATTGTTAAAGAAGACCAAAAAATGCTGAAAAATCAATGATAAATTTAATTTAAAAGTATCAGAAAAAAACAGTTTCACGAAAAAATGAGTATAGGTAGGCTTTGATAACTTTTTTAGTTTTATAAACAAACAAACAAATCAATTTTTTTTGTTTTTTGCAAAAATTGAATTTGAAAACTAGATAGTTTGGGTTTCTCAATATGTGCGATATTACAGAAGAAAATTGCCTTCTGATATTGAAGAGGAGGCTTCAGAGACAATTCGTAGATGGCCTGAAATTTTGAATTGCCTGAAAACTCGTGGATGGTACATCAAAGAGAATACCTGTGCTTTCAAAAATGGAAAAACTTGAAGAATATCAACAGCAAAATACTTTATCTACCCTTGCTGTTAAAGTACTACTTTATCTACCCTTGATGGTAAAGTGCTATTTTTCCCTCTAATTTTAGTTGATAATAGCACGTTTTAACAGTTGCTATAGAAAAAAATTATAAATTTGCATAAATTTTGAAATAAAAATATGTGGAACAAGCTACCTTTGACATAATATTTGTTATTTTTTCCAAATTATTGTATCACTATTTTTTTTTATTTAGCGTATGGTTTTTTTTGTGACACATTAAAAATTAAACTTAAAATAGGTAGACTCTTCTATGAAATCCACCTAAAACAAAACATGGATACACATTAAATGAACTTATAAACGATTTGATTGCGCATCTTTTTGTAAAAAAGCAAAAAGTAAAATATTAGAACATTGGGCAGTACATTTGAACATTAGATGTTTACATCGAGCGAGTCTATCCATGCTACTACATCGGAAGTTGCCAAATGGATGTCTGGGATGTCGCCATTGTACCGTCGAATTGGACACATAGCTGCAATGTGTTTTACGGTTTGTTGTGGAGCGCTGCAGTCACACTCAGGGGACTCTGAAATGCCCCACTTGTAGAAAGAACCAGCACAACGTCCATGATTCGTTCTTATTCGGTTTAGTGTAGTCCAGGTATGACGTGGCAGATCGAAACTAGGTTGGGTAGAAGTCGGGTTAGTAATAGAGAGGCCGGTTGTGTTGCAATGATGCCAGGAGGTGTCCCAGGCTTTCAAGATATTAAAATTAGTTGTCAGCAGGTTGCTGACAGTTTTATGCGGAGGCTTTCTTGAATTCAATCGACAACGAGTGTGGTCTCCGTAATATTCGTGCAAGGGTAACGTGATGTTGTTGGTTATTACCTTTTCATGTTCACGCATGAGAGCATGCGAGCGTCTGAGTGCAGGTGGAGCGATATTGCTTAACACAGGGGCCGAGGTAAATGGGTGGATCTGATAGTACCACTTATAGTACGCATCGTGGCATGCAGCTGGCAGTCAATTTTTTGAGTATGTGTGCTAGTGAGTATGTGTGCTATCACTATGACAACATAGTGGGGGGTGGGGTTCTGTGGAACGAAAAGAAAGCAACTGTTCGTAAGATTCGTAAGATACCAGGGAAAAATCTTAATATTAGAATATTAGAGCAATTCGTCTAGATTACAGAAACTTTAAAATTTCAATGAGGGGGTTTAAACCCGATTAAACCCGTATGTCGCTACGCCACTGTTCTAGTGTGTATTTTAAACAGGGCTGCAAACTGGTTTTTGAAAACCAAAACCACGTTTTAAAAATTGTCAAAACCAAAACCATAACCGAAACCAAATTTTAAAACTCATCAAACCAAAACCGAACCCAAAACCAAATTTTAAAAGAAACAAAACCAAAATCAAATTTAAAAATTTAGTCAAGTCCAATAATATTATTCAAAAAATAAAACAACAATAAAATGCAACAACAAATACTGCCGTGCTAAACACAGAGGTGGTAACTTACTTTTTTGTCAAAAATCAGTTATGAATCTAAGATGATAGATAAAAATAGTCGATGGATATTTTTTTCATTTACTCTATAAAGATGCCGTATCTTAACGTTTGTCAACAGTGGCGTAACTAGCATGGGTGGCACCCGGGGCGGATATTGTGGTGTCACCCCAAGAATGAAAACTGTCAAAATTAATTGAGTTGAGCGTTCATAGACTGCAGCTCACAGAAGGGTTTAAGCCGGGTAATCTAACCGGACACCTTAAAATCCTTTCGGAATTACAAGCTGAAATGCATGCATACCATATTTCGGATTGTATGCCAAAAACATTAGATTTAGACAGGCACTTTGATGTCAAGATATTGGCCAGAGATCTTATTAAAAACTACATACGGTCACTGCCACATAACGCCAGCATCTGGTACACAGATGGTTCTCGAACCAACATGGGCACGGGAGCAGGAGTGTTTGGTCCTAGAACAAAACAAACGGTTGCTTTAGGCACCACAACAACCATATTTCAAGCCGAAATTTTTGCCATTAGCAGTTGCGCTTTGCTATGTGCTGAAAGAAAATACCAAAATATTGAAATATATATTATCTCTGACAGCCAAGCAGCACTCTTGGCACTTAAATCTACGCGCTTTGATTCAAAACTGGTATGGGAATGCTACCAAAATCTATTAAAAATCTCCTGCAATAATAAAGTAACACTTGTGTGGGCACCTAGCCACACAGGAATATAAGGAAATGCTATCGCTGACGCTTTAGCAAAACAAGGGGCCGATAAAATGTTTGTTGGACTGGAACCATGCTTCGGAATGGCCAAGAGTTCGCTCAAAAGCACAATTCAAACATGGGAACAGGAACAAAATGCTAAATTATGGAGAAGCAGAGAGGGACTAGTACACTCTAAAAAGTTTCTGGGTAACCTCCCTGTTTCACCCTTAAAAACAATCGACTTAAACAGAGAGTCTCTAAGAATTTTAACGTGGTGCGTTACTGGACATAGTCCTTTAAACCACCATCTTAACAAAATGGTCCTTGTTGTTTCCGACAGGTGCAGATTCTGCTACTCGGACGTGGAAACGATGGAACACGTCATCTGCAGCTGTCCTGAACTCTCTTGGCACAGATACAATCAACTTGGTCATAGAACACTAACACTTCCATTACCACAAAACGTCACTCCAATTGAGCTAATTAATTTTATTGAAAGTCTCAACTTGGATGACAGAATACAACCAGTAACGGCTCAGACGACGACTGACTAATAAAACAATCAGGGTAAGCACAATAGATCTTCAGGTCGCAGTGCTACTTGAACTGCAAGTCTCAAGGAGCTCCAATAAAAAAAAAAAAAATAATAATAACACAATAATCAGAAACTTCTGTTAAATATGTCAGCTGATAATTGCAAAGTTTGTAGTAAAGCAGTTACGCCTAATGAAAACGGTTTGCAATGTGATGCTTGTGATAAATGGGTTCATGCTAAATGCTTGGAGTCTAAACGTTCTTATCCACGAGAAGCTAATTTTCTTATCTGGACTTGCTCTAAGCAATGCGAGGATTTAATTAACATTTCGCAGAATATTCGTGAGATCGATGTTACAAAAGAGAGTCTTACCGCTAATCTGTCATGTCTAGCTGAGCTTTTGCGCAAGTCATATATTACCAACATAAAACTAAACGCAATTATTCATGAATTTAGAAGGAATGATAGTGTAATGCGTACTACTTTGAGTGGACTGGAGGATAGTATTAAAAATTTGCCCGATCAAGCTGAAAAATTAAATACAGCATTATGAAAAGATCATCTACAGAGTCAACAACCATTGAGTATGAGTCCTGCTGTGATTGGAAACCGAATCGACTCTTTTGAGATTAAAGCAGTGCAGTTTTCAAAGAATTACATACATGTTTCTCGCCTTGAGCCGTTAACAACTACTGATCAAGTTTCTAGTTACATAGCCAGTGGCCTAGGAATTGATAAATCTGATATTTTCTGCAAAGAACTACTGGCTCGAGGTAAAGATAGATCTTCACTCTCATTTATTTCTTTCAAGGTTGGCATTGTGGATGATCATTTAAAAGCGGTATCATCATCTTCATTCTGGCCACAAGGAATTCTGGTTAAGCCATTCGTAAATCGGACACGCAGCAGTCGTTCTGGAGGACAATTTAATCAAATCAATCAAAACAATGCTTCTTCTAATACTATTTCTCAACTAGGAAAAGGATTATCAAATACGAACAATTATTCTGAACAAATAAAACAGCATCAATCTCAAGAATCGTTATAGCAAGACAACATACTATGTAATATTCCTGTTTTTAATGATACTAATTTCTACCTAGATATTAATATTTTAAATTCTTTTTCCCCAGCAAATACCTAGTTTAGCTACGAATGATCACCAGGTAAACGAAACGTCTCAAACCGATTCTTCTGCTAATATTACTTTATGTTGTGGTCACATGAACGTGCGTAGTCTATTTGGACACCTCGATGACATTTTATTGCAAATTCGTTCGTATAATTTTGATATTTTTTGTGTTACGGAAACTTTCTTAAAACCAAATACTCCAACTAAATTGGTAGATATTCAGGGATATAGGTTTTTTCGTCATGATCGTATTGGCATGCACTGTGGTGGTGTTGGAATATATTTTCGTTCACATTTAAAGATGCGAATAATTGGCAGATCTGCTTCTGGTAAAAAGCTCGAGTACCTAGCAGTTGAAGCTAAACTGCCCTCTGGAAACTTATGTATAGTCGTAATATATAAACCCCCACCGTATTTCTCAACTGACGTCTCAGACCTGAGTGATGTTCTTTCTCCTCTTTCATCTGAATTTAAGCATATAATAGTTACGGGTGATTTTAACATTGACATGCTGGTCGCATCCAACCCTTTGTCAATGCTATTGGACTCTATTGGTCTTTGGTCAATCCCTTTTTCTGCAACGAGAGGTCCCCGACTTTTTGATCTCTTTATAATTTTTGTATCGGAGAAGAATAGAATTTTAAGATTAGGAAAGGCAGAAATTCCTTGGATATCGGATCTAGTGCATATAATCTACAGTCATCGTGTTTCCAAAGTTTGTCCGGAGTACATTTCAATCAAGGACATTTATAGTACTGATATTGAGAATATGTTTGATGCCGCATTGAGTTTCGATTGGAATATGTTTCTAAATAACCTTGATCCATGACATTTAGTTGATACAATTGAGTAAAGACTTATTAATCTTTTTAATGAGCATGTACCTACTAAATGTATTCTTAAAAAAAATAAAACGGTACCCTGGCTTAACGCTGCCATTTTAAACGGAATTAAATCCAGAGATATAGCGTTTCTAAAGATACGAAGCAGTCGTAGTCCTGCAGCTAATGAAACATATCGCGTTCTTCGTAATAGAGTAAACAATCTGATTCGCTCATCCAAGCAACGATATTACTTCAAAGATATAGATAAAAACGGGTCGTCTAAATGGAAAAGACTGCGTGAGATTGGGTTGGTTAACAGTAATGAAGGTTCAGAGTTTATTGAACAGCTATCGTTGGATTCGATTAATGAGCACTTTATCAAAGTTGATGCAACCAATATTACTATTCCTTTGGCTGATGCTGCTTCTTTTATTGAACTAGCACAGAGTAATTCATTTAGTTTCTCGTGTATTTCCCAAGATGAGGTTATTATCGCAATAAGTTCTATAACTTCTAACGCAGTCGGTGTTGATTAAAGGAGCTTCGCCCAATTAGCATATTGCCAGTACTATCGAAGGCTTTTGAGAAGTTGTTGTACGGACAAATATTATATTACCTCCAAAGCAAAAATCTTCTTAATAACTTGCAGTCCGGATTTAGGACTTCTCATAGTACTGCAACTACCCTTTTGAAACTTACTGATGATATTGGAAAGGGACTAAATGATCCGGCTACTTTTGCGGTAGTTATTCTGCTGGATTTTTCCAATGCTTTCGGTATGATCAATCATTTTCTTCTCATACAAAAGCTTTACCTCTTTTATGGATTTAGTACTGCAGCTATTAAATTGATACTTAATTGGTACCTCAGGGTTCAATTTTGGGACCCCTAATATTTTCTCTTTTTATAAATGATTTACCACTGGTTGTTAGCTCTTTAAGATATCTGCTTTATGCTGATGATTGCCAAGTATATGTATATATATATATATATATATATATATATATATATATATATATATATATATATATATATATATATATATATATATATATATATATATATATATATATATATATATATATATATATATATATATATATATATATATATATATATATATATATATATATATATATATATATATATATATATATATATATATATATGGCAAACTTGTAGAAATACGCGAGGTATTCGGTATAATAAACAAAAATTTGGGTCATATACATCAATGGTCTCTTCAAAATGGTCTCTTACTTAATCCTGGTAAGACTCAAGTACTATTTATTACAAAAACAACGAGAAATATTTATCTACCTCCACTATTTCTTGGCGATGTTCAGCTTGTAGCTAGCCGATCCGTTTAAAATTTGGGTCTCATCATGAATAATTCCCTAACCTGGTCGGACCATATATCTGAGACTTGCAGAAAGGTCAATTTTGCTCTATATCGTCGGAAGTTGTTAAGTAACATAACCCCAGTACCGCTTCGGTTACAACTGGTAAGAAGCTTGATAATTCCGTACTTTAATTATTGCGATGTTATAATATTCAATCTTGATTCTGACTCTAAACGAAGGCTTCATGTTGCATTCAACTCATGTTTGAGATACATATATATTCCCTGAGAAAATTTGATCATGTCTCTGAATATTTCAATTTGATTCTTGGATGTAATTTAAACCAATATTTTTATTTTCGTATTGCGATATTCATTTTTAAACTAATACAATTGAAAACACCTAGTTATTTATATGAAAAGATAGAATTTTCTCAATCAGATCGTACGCGCCATCTTTTCGTTCCCTACAATTATTGGAAGCAGCATAGTGGATCGTTTTTTGTTTTTGGCATCTCGTGAGTATGGAATGTATTACCTGCGAATATTCGTGAACTTGGTACCATTCATAGCTTTAAAAAAGAAAGTTTTAATCTGTATATTTTATTTTATTTAATTTGAATATTTTATTTTAAGCATATTTTTATTATATCTATATCCGATCCGAAACACGTAAAATGTGAATTGTAGTTTTTTTCTGAGAAACTTCAAACCATACCTTTGAATTGAAAATATTCCAATTACTTCTTTACTTACTTGAGTTTAATTGATCTCAAAAATCCAAAATTATATCTAATCTTATTTATTACTAATTACTAAAATTTTGTTTGTTTTTTTTTCTTTTAATGCTAAGTCATTTGTAAATGATTTTATTATATCCAATATTTTATAGCATCTTTTTCTTGATTAACATTTAATCTTTATTAATTAACTCAGCGATCAGACGCTTTGAAAATTGTTATACGATTAAGTCTGCTCGCATAATAATAAATAAATAAATAAATAAATAAATAAAGCAACAAAAATTTTCATAGAACGAAAAAATTATATTGTAATATGTAAAACATTTCCATAATATGGAGTCAACTTAAAATTCAACTTAAGTAAATTAAATAAGTGATGCAGAAGTTTCAACTTCGAAATTATTATCACCTCAACGGCGTAATCGATAGTGTGTCGACCTAGGGATTCGAACCAGGCACTGAGGAGGAAGGTTCGAATTCATCCGAAACACGAAAAATGTGAAGTGGAGTTTTTTTCTGAGAAACTTCCATCCATACCTTTGAATTGAAAACATTTTAATTACTTCTTTACTTACTTGAGTTAAATTGATCTCCAAAAATCCCCAATATTGTAATATATTTTTTTTAAATACAAGAAAAGTGCAACGTGCAAATATAATAAATAAAAAATCTCACAGCTCTGAGATATCAAGACTTCGGTCTGGGTTAAGGATTATGATATAGTTTTCGGCAAAAAACTCTTATGAGGACATGGTTTTTAGTTTTGGGCAGCGATGTATATCAAACATAACTCTTTGTTAAAGTACAAGTATTTTTTATCTCTGTTTAAAAATTTATTACAAAACTAACACGATACATCAATACGTAGCCGGAAAATTATAATCAAAATTCCAAAAATATTGTTATATTAAATAAAATCAAACTTTTTCAAAATTCCAAAAATTAAAATAAAATCAAATATTTAAATTTTTTCTAAATTCCAATAATATTTCAAAAATTCTTAAAAATTCAAACTTTTTCCAAAATTCTAAAAATATTGCAAAAATTATTACAAAATCAAAAATTGAAAATTTTTCCAAAAGTCCAAAAATTATAATAATATCAAAAATTAAAAATTTTTCAAAATTCTAAAAATATTCAAAAAATTCTTACACAATCAAAAATTAAAACTTTTGCCGAAATTCTAAGAATATTGCAAAAATTATTACAAAATCATAAATACAAACTTTTTCAAAATTCCAAAAATATTTCAAAAACTATAACAAATTCAAAAATGTCCATGTCCAATTTCATTTTAACTTCATAAAAACAGCTACAGCTGCTTTTTGTGCAGTGTTTTTCAATAATGTTAATATTTCGTCTTAATAGTTCTCTAACTAATTTATTTTTGTTATTTTAAACCGTTCCTTACTAAAATCATGTCAATGTCAAACAAAAATTATAGAATAAATATCACCACAATTACTAAATTCTAGTTACCTTCAATTGCTCATTACATGTAAGTTGTTATATATATATATATATGTCATACTAATAATTATCAGTTATATTCAGTTAGTTATTTCATAATTAATGTTCATATTTGTAGTTTCCTCCTAATATAAATTTACATTTATTTTTCTTTTTTTGTATACAGTATCTTGATAATGACGAACAATATCGTCGAAAATTTGATGTTTAATAAATAACAATTGAGAGAATAACGAACCTGAAATCAATTTTTTCAATATTAACATGATATTAAATTCACCTTAACCAAACTCCCGTAACAAATTATCCACGTAATAAATGGTGAAAAAAATCAACAAAAAACAGCTACATTTTTTTTCCCGAAATATTGGCTAAAAAAATAAATGAAATCATTTTTTGACACACTTGACAATATTTTTTGACAAACTTATAATGCCATAATTCTCAATAATAATAATAAAATTTCATTTCAAAGAAACAATTTTATTTTTTTCCAAAAAATTAGGTAAAAAACTAAATAAAAATCTTTTGACACACTTGACAACATTTTTTTGACAAACTGATAATGCAATAAGCTAGGTTTTGGTCTCACATACCAATCCCGACCATCAAGGTTTCTCCAAATTTAATGTTCCTACTCGTAATCACTTAAAATGAACGTTTTTTAAGCCAAAAATATGAAAATTTGCTATTTTTGACACACATAATGATTTTTTTGACACACTTCCGGTACAGTTATTGAACACAGCGTCCTTTCGGACCTGTCCCTTGAGTATACCTACTTTTAGAAAAAAAATTTTTGAAATCCCTCCAGCGGTTTTCCCTGCAGCGTAGGTAATGACGGCCGGACGGCCGACAGACAGACATACAATTTTTTTTTTGCTTTTTTAGAATCAGGAGGTCCTAAAACGTCGAGAAATGTCAAAAAAAGTGGGGGTAAAAATTGCACTTTGAGCTCATGAATGTAATACTTAGGTCTTTCAGACCGAAGTAAAAAAATTATCTATAGTATTATTTCATTCTTCGGAATATTTCTTTTTTGCGTAAATTTTTTTAGGAGGTTACTATTGTTGTTGAAAAGGTCATGAAATATTCCACAAGAATTTGTTAAATTATTTTTCACACATTAAATGGTTTTTAATGTTTCAAGTAGAGTTTCTGCTCGACAAATTCGGTCGAGGAAGATTTGCTATCTTGAACTAATGACTTGTTATCTTGTACTGGAGTATGCTGGGCTTGTCACTTCCGTAGATCAAAAATAAAATAATTTATAAATCAATAAAATTAAAAACTTTACGTATGAACGTAAAACTCAACTTAAAACAACTAAACTTTGACGAATTATTTTTTTTTTTGAAATTTTATATAAATAATAATTAAAATGTATGAATAAGTTTATATTATATAATCTTAATTACAATTTCAATAGAAGACAAAGTGGAACTCAATTTATGTTTAGTGTTTACTACAATATTGATATTGATTGTCATATAATTCGAATTTATTTATACATATTTAAACTAAAGAAAATGTTTTATTTAGCATAAATAAATTGCCTAAATTTAATTTTGAGTAACGAAATTCTTTTTTCATTTAAATAACGAAATTCTGTTTTTTTTTAAATCGGGACATTTTTAAAACGAAGCCTGACTGTTTGCGGGACAAATTGTTAAAAATCGGGACTGTCCCGCCAAAAGCGGGACGTCTGGTCACCTTATTTAAATCTCTTCTTTCTAGCTTTAACAGCTGCAAACTTAGAAATCACATCTTCAAAATTTATATTTTGTGTTGCCTCATGTTCTATTGTTAATATGCCAAGATTGTTAAGCCTCGTTTGGGTCATTGTTGCCAGCATGTAATTTTTAATTAATTTTAATTTGCTGAAACTCCTTTCACTCGAAGCCACTGATACGCAAATAGTCATAAATAACTTTAATGCGACCATAAGATTTGGAAGAGATTTTGTAAAATCCCATTGCACGATAATTTCAAAATGTCTATAGGCACACCCAGTTAGAAACTGTTACATTGCCGCTTTTAAATGCCTTTTCAACCTTAGTATCTCTATGACGAGTTCTGTTTCTGATACCTCATCATAAAAATCGGTAAATTTTGATTCAGATAACTCCAACTCTTCACTGTTCGCCAAAAGCCGAGTGTTTGTCAGCACAACCTCGAACAATGAAGCTACATCTTGGACTGACTTTAATCTTGTTCAACATTGAATCGTCGTAGTACTCCGATTTTTTCACAGCAAAATCCATTGCCTCTTCTACAATATGACTAGGTTTTTCTTCAATATAAAGACGAAATGACTGTATTTTTATAACTAATTGATCAATATCCAAGCTTGTGCTTTGCAATACAATCCAAACACAATTTATTCGCCTTAAAACATCATTCCAAAACAAAAGATAGCAAAGAAATGTAAAATCACACACAATCACCACGCATAAGGTTCTGTGCTGCGCCTCTAGTGTCTACATTTTCTTGTTGTTCACTTAATTTCTCAATTGCAGCCACAATCCCATTAAAATTTTCATCCAATACTTTAACTGAAGCATAATGAGCATCCCAACGCATTGTTGGAAGTCTTTTTAAAGGTTGCTTTGCTGTGTTTAACAAGCACTTCCCAGCAGCTAGTCGAAACAGAAAAAATGTAAAAATTCCACTGTTCCGAAAAATGTTACAAAAGCTACATTTTGTGCAAATGAGTGTTGGTCACATAAATTAATTGAATGATCTATACACCAACAAATATTGCTTTGTTGTTTTTTGCTTTAATAATAGCTTGCTCTCCTTCATGTATACCACTCATAACAGCTGCATTATCATAGCCTTGGGAACGACAATTTATAACATCTAAACCGTCATTTTCAAGATTTTTAAGAATTTCATCGCTTAAAGCAGCGGCTTTTTATCCATGTAAAGGAAAAAGTCCAAGGACTTCTTTGATTTCCACTATTCTATCATCAATTTTCACATAACGAATCACTTTTGACATTTGATCAATATGTGAAATGTCAGGTGTGCTATCAAACATAATTCCAAAATATTTATATTTTTTTTAATATTTAATTTAAGATGTGTTCTTTTTATACTACATCATACTTTGTCAGTAGTTTGATTAGTTCTAAGAAATTGCCTTTATTTAAAGGCTTTTTCCTTCCTCATATCCACGAAATGCTAGATTTTCTTTAGATAAAAACAAAGTTATATGCAATAATCTTTCAACTTCTGTTTTCCATTATCTATTAAAAGCAACACTGCGTCTCCTATCGTTTTATGAATCTCGTTTTCAAAGTTTTCCGCTTTTTAAAATTGGGTTATTCTAAAAATTGCGAAACCGTGGTGATCTTCTCCAATATTGGTGAATATTGGTGATCTTCTCCAATTGGTTTGAGCAGCTAATACGTTCCGAATAAACGCATGTAATACCAAATATAAACTCAAAAATTTATTGAGAGAAACTCATGCATACGAATTGGAAAACTCAAACAAAATTAATTCAAAAAGTCCAAGCGGCACGTATATCCGCTAGAAATAGGTAGATTTCGAGATCAGACAGTTTTGTGTACCAGTAGAATCTGATGTACCGGATTAGTTTAAACAAAACAAACTAATTTCAAACAGATATCAAACAAATTTTAAAAAGAAAATTAGCTACCTACAAGCAAAATTAAATCTATCCAATTTTGCAACAAACAAATATCAAATCTACCACAGAACATGTGTGTGACAATTTATGACACAAACCTACTCTATATCATATGTCGTGCAATTACTGCAAAATATCAAAATAGTTTATTTCTAAGAAAAAAAAATATTGCGACGCTGATGCATAGGCTGACTTCACCACAGCTCTGGAAACATAGTGTTCTGGATATATAATGAGCTAATATCCATAAAATACTTTAATTAAAAGCTAACCAATGTTATAGACTTCGTAGTTCTAATAATAAAAATATCAAAGCAAGCAGTAGTATTCCAACAAACATAAATTCTGTTGTACGAAAAAAAGTAAAAAAAATTTTATCGGAAGTGACAAAGCGGAAGTTAGGATGCAGAACTGTTGTAAACTTTACTAAATGGGTATGTACCAAATTTCATCCAACTCGATTATTAGGTACAGAAGTTATTGAGCTTCCAAAATAACAGGTGCTTGGAGGACCCCCCACCACTTTGTTCACTATCGCTAAAAAAACTAATCAGTTCCTTGCCATACATATTTGCATCTTTTTGCAAAGTGTAATCAAAATTACTTAACGAACGAATGTTGTATGTTTCCAACAAACATTGAAACAATAAACAGGTGTTCGGGAGGACCCCACCACTTATCCCAATATTGTCCAAAAACTAGTCAATTCTTTGTCAATAAAGTCTTTATCTTTTTTCAAAGTGCCATTAAAATTGATTAATGAATGAAATCTGTATGCTCCCAACAAACTTTAAAAACCAAGTGTAAAAAGTCAGCAGTTGTATGGTAGATCCCCCGCCACTTTGATCAATGTGTCCCAAAAGATGATAATTATCTTCTTATACTAATTGAAATTTTTCCATAAGTTTTATCATAATCACTTCATTATTGTAGGCTGTAGTGTGCATAAAGATACTGAAAAAACTGCCAACAAGTAAAAAAAATTTTTTTTTACCGGAAGCAAAACACCGGAAGTTGGGATGCAGAATTTTTGTAAATCATACTAAATGCTTATGTACAAAGTTTCATCCAATTCGATTATCAGGTACAGATGTTATTGAGCTTTCAAAAAAACAGGTGCTCCAGGGACCCCCCACCACTTTGTTCACTTTCGCTCAAAAACTAATCAGTTCTTTGCCATACATGTTTGCATCTTTTTCCAAAGTGTCATCAAAATTCGTTCACGAACGAATGCTGTGTGCTCCCAACAAACATTGAAAAAAGTGTGACACATTAAACAGGTGTTCGGGAGGACCCCCACCACTTATTCCAATATTATCCAAAAACTAATCAGTTCTTTGTTACTTAAGTCTCCATCATTTGCCAAAGTGTCATTAAAATTGAATAATGAATGAAGCCTGTATGCTCCCAACAAACTTAAAAAACAAAGTGTGAAAAGTCAGCATTTGTATGGTAGACCCCCCACCACTTTGATCAATGTGTCCTAAAACATAATAATTATCTTTTCACACTAATTGGAACCCTATTCCATAAGTTTCATCATAATCACTTCATTATTGTAGACTGTAGTGTGCATAAAGACACTGAAAAAACTTCAAAAAAGTACAAAAAAATTTTTTTTACCGGAAGTGAAAAACCGGAAGTTGGAATGCAGAACTATTTTAAACCGTACTACATACTCATGTACCAAGTTTCATCCAATTCGCTTATCACGTACAGAAGTTATAGAGCTTTCAAAAAAACAGGTGCTCCAGGGACCCCCCACCACTTTGTTCACTATCGCTCAAAAACTAATCAGTTCTTTGCCATACATGTTTGCATCTTTTTCCAAAGTGTCATCAAAATTCGTTCACGAACGAATGCTGTGTGCTCCCAACAAACATTGAAAAAAGTGTGACACATTAAACAGGTGTTCGGGAGGACCCCCATCACTTATTCCAATATTATCCAAAAACTAATCAGTTCTTTGTTACTTAAGTCTCCATCATTTGCCAAAGTTTCATTAAAATTGAATAATGAATGAAGTCTGTATGCTCCCAACAAACTTAAAAAACAAAGTGTGAAAAGTCAGCATTTGTATGGTAGACCCCCCACCACTTTGATCAATGTGTCCCAAAACATGATAATTATCTTTTCACACTAATTGGAACCCTATTCCATAAGTTTCATCATAATCACTTCATTATTGTAGGCTGTAGTGTGCATAAAGACACTGAAAAAACTTCAAAAAAGTACAAACAAATTTTTTTTACCGGAAGTGAAAAACCGGAAGTTGGGATGCAGAACTATTTTAAACCGTACTACATACTTATGTACCAAGTTTCATCCAATTCGCTTATCACGTACAGAAGTTATAGAGCTTTCAAAAAAACAGGTGCTCCAGGGACCCCCCACCACTTTGTTCACTATCGCTCAAAAACTAATCAGTTCTTTGCCATACATGTTTGCATCTTTTTCCAAAGTGTCATCAAAATTCGTTCACGAACGAATGCTGTGTGCTCCCAACAAACATTAAAAGTGTGACACATTAAACAGGTGTTCGGGAGGACCCCTACCACTTATTCCAATATTATCCAAAAACTAATCAGTTCTTTGTTACTTAAGTCTCCATCATTTGCCAAAGTTTCATTAAAATTGAATAATGAATGAAGTCTGTATGCTCCCAACAAACTTAAAAAACAAAGTGTGAAAAGTCAGCATTTGTATGGTAGACCCCCCACCACTTTGATCAATGTGTCCCAAAACATGATAATTATCTTCTCACACTAATTGGAACCCTATTCCATAAGTTTCATCATAATCACTTCATTATTGTAGGCTGTAGTGTGCATAAAGACACTGAAAAAACTTCAAAAAAGTACAAAAAAATTTTTTTTACCGGAAGTGAAAAACCGGAAGTTGGGATGCAGAACTATTTTAAACCGTACTACATACTCATGTACCAAGTTTCATCCAATTCGCTTATCACGTACAGAAGTTATAGAGCTTTCAAAAAAACAGGTGCTCCAGGGACCCCCCACCACTTTGTTCACTATCGCTCAAAAACTAATCAGTTCTTTGTCATACATGTTTGCATCTTTTTCCAAAGTGTCATCAAAATTCATTCACGAATGAATGTTTTATGCTCCCAACAAACATAAAAACTTTGTGGAAAAAACCACCTGTTGTATGGTGGACCCCCCAACCCTTTATCCAATGTGCTCCAAAAGCTGATAAAATCTTTCTTATGTTATTTAAAAGCTTTTCGCAACGTTTCATGAAAATCGATCGGTAATTGTAGGCTACAGTAGGGATAAACACCTGAAAAAAAAACTTTTTAACCGGAAGTGACAAACCGGAAGTTGGTATGCAGAAATATTGGAAACAGTATTAAAACCTTATATACTAAGTTTCAATAAGATCATAGCTCGAGATCAGAAGTTATTCAAGATTTAAACTTAGAGGTGTTCGGGAGACCCCCCGCCATTTTGTCCAAATTTAAAATGAATCCAGATCTTCCATTTTCAAGTGAACCTGTATCATTTGCCTAAGTTTCATGAAGATCCTATGCAGAAAACTCACCCACCCACCCACCCACCCACCCACCCACCCACCCACCCACCCACCCACCCACCCACCCACACACAGACGTACACCAAAATTTTTATTGGCTATTTGGATAGAGGATGGTCCAAAACAAAAGAAAAAACAAAATTTGGGGTATGTAAGATTTTTTTTTTTCACGATAGATTGCATTACTTCACACAATTTAAAATTGTGGTGAAGTAAAAATTAATTTCTTCTATTCAAATCTTTTATTTTTTTGACTGTTATAAGGTTGACATTGACTGTTATAAGGTTTTTGGAAATTGTAGTTGGGGATTGTTGCAAACTTTTTTGTTGAAGCCAACAAGTCAAAAACCTCTAAACAGATTCTAAATTTATGAAGATTTTAAAAATATTAGTATCCAAACGGCCGTTATAACGGATTAAAAAAACCACTTTTTTTTCTAGTATAAAGCCTATAGTTCCTTAACCATGTGTCAGATTTTTCTGATTTACGATCTTGTTCAAGATATTAATAAAACACACGTTTTTAAGAAAGGTTTTTTGATCTGGCTCCACAAATGCAACCGTGAGAGCGCCGGTTGATTCAAACGCATTTTGTGTTTTACAAGCTTTTTCGTTGGAGCCGCTCACTCAGAAACCTCCAACTGCAGAGGTCTATTTTTTAAAATAAACTGATTAAAAAGGTTTCAAAAATTCTACATTTATGAAGTTTTTAAAAATATCAGAATCCAAACGGTCGTTATAACGGATTTAAAAAACAGAGTTTTTTTCTAGTATAAAGCTTCTAGTTTCTTAACCATGTGTTGGATTGGGCTGATTTACGAACTTGTCCAAGATATTAATAAAACGCACATTTTTAAAAAAGGTTTTTTGATCTGGCCTTATAAATGCGGCCGTGAGAGTGCCGGTTGTTTAAAAAAAAATTTTTTTTGTAAACTTTTTTGTTGGAGCCGCTCACTCAGGAACCTCTAGCTGCAGAGGTCTATTTTCAAAACAAATTGATAAAAAAGATTCCAAAAATTCTAAATTTGTTAAATTTTTTGAAATATTAGTATCCAAACGGCCGTTATAATTTTTTTCAGAAAAAAGCCTCTAGTTTCTTAACCACGTGTCGGATTTTGCTGATTCACAAACTTGTCCAAGATATTATTAGAACACACAAGGACAGAAAATTTTTTTTGATCTACCTCAACAAATGCGACCGTGAGAGTGCCGGTCGTTTTCGTTATATCTCATATCGTTTATATATATATATATATATATATATATATATATATATATATATATATATATATATATATATATATATATATATATATATATATATATATATATATATATATACATATATATATATATATATATATATATATATATATATATATATATATATATATATATATATATATATATATATATATATATATATATATATATATATATATATATATATATATATATATATATATATATATTAATATATATATATATATATATATATATATATATATATATATATATATATATTATATATATATATATATATATATATATACACATATATATATATATATGGGCTATTATTTTGAAAACGTACATTTTTTTGTTGATTTTTAAATTTTTGATTTTTAAAAAATCTGAAATTTTGATATGTTGTTGACATTGACAAAAGGAAAAAAGTAATTTCTGCTTTTATTTTTTGTGTACTCGGAATCGGAGTTATGCGCGGTTGAATTTTGAGGCTTTTTCACGTAGTTTTTGGTAATGGTGGCAATGTTTTGTGAATAGGTGCCACAAATTTCATCCGACTTACGTATATTTTTGCAAGTAAAAAGGAAAATAATTGAATAATTGAAATAAGTAAGTTTAAAATTAATAACTTTTCTCTTTTCCGCTAGGCGGCGCGTAAAACCTTGGTTTACTTCAAAGCTCATATCTCAAAAAGTAGGCTTTTTTTTTTTTTGTTTTTCACAAATTTTAAAGTAAACATATGCAGCTATGAAATTGAGAAATAAAAAGTCAGCAATTCAATATGGATTTTTTCTTACGATTTTTTAAAGTTTGGTATATGAAAAATTCACGTGTGTTTTTTTATTAAGTTAATAATCCTGTACTAAATGTGGATCTAATAAATTAAACATTTCATATTTTAACACTTGCAATAAATTTGAACCATTTCCTGTGCGGCTAAATGGTTAAAAACTTATTAAAAATTAATTTAAGTTAAGTGATAAAATAAAGGAATTTAAATTATTAAAAGGGTGTGTAAAATGTTTATTCATTTTAAAAAATGTCTATTCAGCCCCTTTTTACTAATTAAAATCTCATTAGAGACTCATAATTTTAACATTTAAAATTCTAATAACGCCCACAAACGGTTTTTGACCAAATTATACTTGCATCCAATCAAAATATATTAAATTGTACCTACCTAATTTTGCCTGATTCTACCTATGTCAAAACTATTTCAAGGGTATATATATATTGATTGGATTGCCTTATAATCAATTATATTCCAAAATATTTAGAAGACATAACGTTTAGAAAAGATAATAATAGAAATGCCTTTCAAATTGTGCTGTAACTTGTACGGTCTCAAAAATCATCAGCGGACATCAAAAAATGTGAAACTGGTCACACCAGCTGTTATTCAAAAAGCTGCGACCCTAAATTTTACTTTGCGTGATGACCAGTTTATATGTGAAACATGTCGCACTTATATCTATAAAAATAAGGTAAATTTAATTATTTTATTAAAATGAATAAAAATTCATATGCAACTAATATTTTCTATACAGCAGCTTTCATGTTCGGAAGCTATTGATAGTGAAATTATTTCTATAAATCAGGATGTTGAAAATGTTCCAACGAACGAAAATATTCAAATACCTCCAGCATCTTTAGATCCATCACCAGTTTCGGTTGATACTATATCTCCACCAGTTCCTGAACTACTTAATGACATTTTAGAAGATATTAACAATGTTCCTGGAAGGTTAACCGACTCTCCTATCAAACAAAATCATATTACAACAGGAAGTTATAAAAAAATTGCAAGTGTCACATCGGCAATAAGTCAAAGAATATTTCAAGTAGATTCAGTTAAAGTGTTATCACCAAACGAGGAATGTGAATATACATCATGGCTTATGAACCTTAAAAAAGAGTTTAAAGATGCCAGCTGTAAATCAAAACAAGTGTTTTTGTTGGCAACTCTACCACGTAAATTTTGGTCAAATCAACGTATTCAGGATGAATTTAATGCATCAAGACGACTGGTAGAATTCGCCATGGATCTGTTGGAAACAGTAGGTCCTTACAGTTGGCCTCAAAGCAAACAAGTCCACAGTTTGTCACAAAATATAGTAAAACAAATTCAAACATACTTCTTATCAGAGGAAATTAGTAGAACAATGCCTGGCCTTAAAGATGTTGTTACTATTACAGAAGGATCGACAAAAATTAAGAAATCAAAGCGGTTGGTGTTATGGAACCTCACCGACATCTACGAAATGTTCTTGGAAGAAAACAAAGAACTCAAGGATTCCACTGTTTTTTACCGGATAACACTACACCCGATAAAATAATTGCCAAAATGTTTTCTTTTTCTGATGATCATAAATATTTCAATTTAAAGGCAAAAAAAAATATATAAATTAATTTTTTAATGTATTTATTTATAATATTGATTAAATTATAATGTTTATAGGAAAAATATTTTTTTAATGTTTTTTTCTAATGTTAGTGGTGGTGATGTTGAAATTATAACAAAATCTTCGATCATTGGGATCTCCAATTCTTATTCTGAATAAAAACCTGTTTCTCAATCGGAAATACACAAAAAATGGCTCAAATTTATTGCAGGTGTTAAAATATGAAATGTTTAATTTATTAGATCCACATTTAGTACAGGATTATTAACTTAATAAAAAAACACACGTGAATTTTTCATATACCAAACTTTAAAAAATCGTAAGAAAAAATCCATATTGAATTGCTGACTTTTTATTTCTCAATTTTATAGCTGCATATGTTTACTTTAAAGTTTGTGAAAAACAAAAAAAAAAAAAGCCTACTTTTTGAGATATGAGCTTTGAAGTAAACCAAGGTTTTACGCGCCGCCTAGCGGAAAAGAGAAAAGTTATTAATTTTAAACTTACTTATTTCAATTATTCAATTATTTTCCTTTTTACTTGCAAAAATATACGTAAGTCGGATGAAATTTGTGGCACCTATTCACAAAACATTGCCACCATTACCAAAAACTACGTGAAAAAGCCTCAAAATTCAACCGCGCATAACTCCGATTCCGAGTACACAAAAAATAAAAGCAGAAATTACTTTTTTCCTTTCGTCAATACCAACAAAATATCAAAATTTCAGATTTTTAAAAAATAGTTGTTTTTTTTTCGATGTACGTTTTCAAAATAATAGCCCATATATATATATATATATATATATATATATATATATATATATATATATATATATATATATATATATATATAAATATATATATATATATATATATATATATATATATATATATATATATATATATATATATATATATATATATATATATATATTATATATATATATATATATATATATATATATATATATGTATATATATATATATATATATATATACATATATATATATATATATATATATATATATATATATATATATAAAATTTTTTTTTTTATTTTTTCGTCTCCGCTTATCATATATAGTCGTTTGGCACAAAAATTTTTCCGAAATTCCGAGATGAAGCCCATTGCAATAGGTAGATTTTTATATGAAATCTACCTAAAATCGTTTTACTCTTACCAATAGTGTTCGGTATAAAAAACATTTTTAAAAGTCGTTTGGCACAAAAATTTTTCCGAAATTCCGAGATGAAGCCCATTGCAATAGGTAGATTTTTATATGAAATCTACCTAAAATCGTTTTACTCTTACCAATAGTGTTCGGTTTTGAAGGGTGCGGAAGGTTGAAAAAAAGCTTTTTGTCATATGAAAGAGTAACTTATTTCAGAAATGCTGCAATTTTTTCAAAATTTTGCGGTGCACAGTATTTGAATTATTGTCAATAAATGTTGAATTATTATTTTAATCAATAATGTATATTTTCTAATTTAAACTATTTAAACAGTTTGGTGAACCTGAATCGCTCTTAAATTACCCTAAACTGCTTTCGCTAATGTTTAACGAGACATAACATTTTGTGTGTAATTTCGATCAATTTTCAATTGACATTGCTATTGACATTTAAGAGGAAAAAATCATTTTTATGTGCCTATGGTCTGGCAAAATAAAAACTCCACAACACAGCTTTATGTAAATTATTTTTGTCAGTTTGTTCTTCTACATTCACGGATCCCTCGGTGAGCGACTTTTATTCACACTTGACCACCTTTTTAATGAAAAATTAATACGTGTATTTTAGCTTTCGGTCGAGTTACATTAAAACTCTTGTCAATAATTAAACACATAATTATAAAAATTTAAGTTAAAAAAAAGTTGTTTCTTTTTATTTCAAAAAATAAATAAAAGGGATTGAATTACACAATTTATAGTGTTGTTATTTATAAAGTAAATTTGTGTTGAGAAAATTCTATCTCATCAAACAAACGGGCACTTTGAATAGTTAATTTTATAAATTAAAAAAAATTTTATTACTTTTTTAATATGTTTTGTTTGCCTTAAAAATGGCAAAAAATGAGCTAAATTATTATTGATCATCTCCATTTGGCCATATAACACTTTCAATCCAATCAGCATAGTAAAATACTCTTGTGTAGACGCCCGGTGTACCAATAGATTCACATCCATTTCCAAATGATCCAATGCCAGTTTGAATGTACATACAGTAAACATCTGGATGATAAATTTGTAATGGACCACCAGAATCTCCTTTACATGTATTTCTTGCTTCATTTCTATATCCAGCACAAATCTGTTTGTCATCAATAATTCCGTTTCTTAGCTTACCATTGTAAACATCATAGTGAGATTTATTACATTCCGGTTGTTTATATATTTCTAACGTTACTTTTAATAAAGAATTACTATGACTACCAGAAAATTTTACTGCACCCCATCCAGTTGCAATGGCTTTTTGTGGTTGCTCTGAACTAAATGGAAGACAAATTGGACGGATATACGGATTTAAAGTAACGCTTCTATTTAATTTCAGCAATCCAATGTCGTTATAATGTGATGCAATCATATATTGTTTATGGTATATAATTGTTTCAATACCGAAATCTTCAGCCTTATCGTCGTTTGTGCTTTGTAATAGATGCAAGGTGCCCATTCTTACTAGTTTCACCTCACCACTAGAGCATAAAAGTGTTATTTTAAGAATGATGTGAATAAAACTATATGAACTTACTAATCTCTTGAGTGTAGGCAATGACCAGCAGTCAGAACGTATCGTTTACTAACCAATGAACCACCACAACCCCAAACGATATTTGCTTCGTCATTTTCGTAACCTAAAACTGCAGAATGAGGAAATTCTCTTGACCGTGCTGTAGAACCGCCAACGATTAATGGAATAGCTGAACGTCCGCAACGATCGAGACGCGTCGTAACTGGCAATGCATTTGCAACAAATGCAATTCGTGTCGTATTCTCATAAACAGCAGATGAATATTCAACACATTCTAAAATGAATAAAAAACATGATTGGAAAATATCATGTATATTGTATGAACAGCATACTTTTGTATCGACGTAAATTTTTATGTCCTTGTGTAATAGAAGGTGTGATTGATTTTGGGCAGCAAATAATTAATTGACTCCTGTATCTACCACATTTTGTAATGGGTTTGTTGATTTTTAAATAATATTTCGCTTGTGGGCAATTCTTCGCTAATTTACACTCACCAGCTGCCCGGGTTGATTTAACGGTGCAAGATTCACCTGAAATATAAATGAATAATTTGAAGCAAGATATAATTTTGACTATAAGATCATTTTATTTAGGTCTCTGGCCAAAAACACCGTAAAGTAACTGTTTTTCGGCCGCTTAGATTGTGAACTACTCTTTTGCACGCATAACCGATATTTTATATGAGGCACCGACCTCAATCAGTTTTGTATTACAAATAGCTTTTATAATATAATAAATAATTATTATAATTATAATAACTATAATAATTGTTTAATTCGCCTACATATTAAAGTATTACATTACTGTCGTAAAGCAGCTGTGTGAACTTGGAAACCGAACATACGAGGAAAAATGAAAAATAATTTTGGAAACTACATACAAACAAAGTAAAAAATTTTTCTTTGTCGTTGTAATAAATATTAAGTTGTAACCTTAAAACAAGTGAATCTGGCCAACACACAGTGATAATTTTCATAATCCAACTATACAAGATTGTTCGAAATCGTTTGTAGTTTTTTGTAGTAATGATAAATATTTTTGGACATTTTTTCACTCAAATAATAAAAAAAATGCACAGTTGAGCAATAAGTTGAAATATTCTTTTGATATCAGAAACAACAAACAACGTTGATGATTGTAGTAAAATTTGTTTGTTGCCAAAATTGCCAAAATTTTGGCTTAAATTAACATTTTTAAATTTTGTGGCTACTTAAGGGCTACTTGCAATTTTACTTAAGTTGAATTTTTCCACTGTCATTAGACTCCAAATTATGGAAATGTATTTATATTATATGGGATTTACTCATTTATTTTACATTTATGGGATTCTAAAAATATTTATCATTACTACAAAATACTACAAACGATTTCGAACAATCATGTATACATGGATTATCAATATTATCACTGTGTATAGAGGATTCACCTGTTTTAAGAATTTTAGTGATATTTATTACAACTACAAACCAAAAATTTTTACTACAATCATCTACGTCGATTGTAGTTTCCAGACATATTTTTTTCCCTTATGTTCGGGTTTCGAGTTCACACAGCTCTGTAAAGCGTCACTTATGGCCGTGTTTTGTTGGCCACAAAATTAAAAAAATTTATATATGTAAATACAAATTATATAAAAAAAAAATAGAATAGTTCAAAATTTCATTATCCAAAAAAATATTTTTTGTTATTTTATTTCATTTTTATTTTTATTTTTAATTTTATTTATTATTTTATAGATTTGCTAAATTATATTTATTTTAATGAAAATTGTTGAAAACTGTTCATTTATTCAAATATGTAGAAAAATGAATCAATATTTGAGGTTATGTCCTCCGCAAAAGTTTAAATTTGGTTTAAGTTTCCGTTCCGATTTTCCCGCTCCGTGCATTATGTTTTTATTTCCGTTTTACATATAAACTGACAGTTCAAATATAAGGGAGCTGATCAAATATTTTGATCAAAGTTTACTTGTTCAACATATTTTATTTCAAAATTTATTAAATTTATTTTGACTATCCATTTAAGATTAAACATTTTTTTTTTAAATATTTTGCTTGCAGCAAATGAAAAATAGTATATGAAACACGGACGTAAGATAATTCGATTGAAGATCAAACTTCCTCAAATTTGCTTTGATCTACTCTACCTCGAACAAGTTGTGTGAAAAGCAGATTATTTTTTGATTTTATTTAGTTCAATTATAAACATATTTTGTTATTTTTAATAATAAAACGGGACAGTAAGATCTTAATATAACCCAAAATAAAATTTTTTAAAAATATAAAATTGTGGCGTCATATTTGAAATATGTATTTCTTAATTTTTGACGTTCCGTTGGTGATCTGCTCAAAAGCTGTTTTAAGCTCCTATTTTGTCCCAAAAGGACGCATATAATTGTACATCCCAGTGAACACATCACATAAATATGACATCACACGATGTCGTATTTATGTCATGTGTTCACTGGGAATGTACTATTATATGCGTTCCTTTCGGACGAAATAGCCGATTAAAACAGTTTTTGAGAAGATCACCAATGGAACGCCAAAAATTTAGAAATACATATTTCAAATATGACGCCACAATTTTATATTTTTAAAAAATTTAAATTAAATTAAATTTTTTTAATTTTTAATAAATATAATTTTTAAATTGCCGGTTGATTTTATATTTGAAACACACACAGGTCACTCACCAATATTTAGGTTTTGTCCAGTTACATGATTCCAATATATTCCAATTAAAAGAACTATTATTAACATAAAACTATTCTTCATTTTTTTACAATTCTAACAAAAATCTAGTTAAATCACAAAAAAAATTGATTTATATTTATTTGTTTAAATTCTCTTCCAAACTAAGTTTGAGTTGAAGCACTTTTGAGGAGCTCAACTTGACTGAATATATAACTTCGAATTTATATAACTATATAACCGCAAATTTCAAATTGTTGGAAACTACAATTAAATTCTTAAAAAACCCAATAGGGTTTTCCAAATTTGGATTAATTATATTTTGGGGAATATATTTGGGGAAGCATATGAGTCGTTCCATATGAAATCATCAAATCGGAAAAGCCAGCATATTTTAGATTTTGCTCAAACTGCATGGAAATGTTCTTTAGGGTTCCAAAAACCAAAATTCATAGGGATTGAATTTTCGCACACGCTACTTCCGGTCCACACAAAATAAAGCAATGGAAAAGTCTTATTTTGGTGCTTTGCGGTTTTAGCTGTAAAAACTTTTCTAATAAAGATGTCTACACAACCAAGGTGGAATTGGAAAGCGGAAAGATGATTGTTTCTAAAACAAAAATAAAAATTTACATAATTCATATACCTTAAAAATAACAGAGTTTTGAAAATACGTGTATTTTATTGATTTCTTGTGATTTTCAATTGACACCAGGATCTGCACTGTTGAATTTAAAAGTTTAATCGTTCTCAGATATCAAAGTGCATATATTGTAAGATAATTAAAAATTAAAATCGACTCGTTTGGTCAACTCTTAATGAAAAAAATCTTTGCTTGAAATTTTGAAATTTTAGCATATTAAGCATATTTGCATACTTCAGACTACAATTTGGACGTGTTTGATAAGAGACAAAAACTTGAAATTGGCAGGATACTTAGTTTTTACCTTTAACTTTAAAAAACTTCAAGGTAAGTTTTGTTTTTTCCTCTTATCACACATTTACAGCTGTTTAAAGAAAACCAAACATTATACTCTAAAATAAGAATATTCATATTATTTTAAGGAAATCTTCTAATAATTTGCTAATTTGTTTCGATTCCAGCCTTAACAAACATAAAAGGATTTATGTGTGTCAATAATATTTAAACATGTTTTCTAGTTAATTGCTTTGTTGCATCATTCAATGTCAGTCAATAATAGATGTTTATGTGTAGTCAAGAAATTTTTGTTATGAGAAGCGTTAGTATTTTATGGTGATATAATTCGAATTTAAAAAAAAATAAACTGGGTGTCTTTAGAGAATATTGTAGAAACATTCAGTAAAAAAAATAATCAAAATAATGGAGTGTTGGATTGGCTTATGGTTACGAGAAAATTGTCATAAACTGGCGTATTCACGATCATCGAAATTAATCAGTGAAGATAAAATAAAAGAAAGTGATAAATTTTTTATTGAATAAGCGATTGCCACATCTCATGGAAAGAGTGCTTGTGATGGTGCAGGAGGTACAAATAAACGGACTGTAAGTTTTGCAAAATTTTTGTCAAAAAAAAAAATTGAAAAAATATGCTGGCGGTAATCTCTAGATGTCAATTTAAGCGAAATAAGATAAAATACCAAGTTTGCTACCTTAAACAGGCCATAAATTGAAAACCAAAAATTTTACATTTGAAACCAAAGCTGGTGCTATGGCTAGAGTTTCTGATTTCTCGACCTTTTATGAATCTCAAGATTCGAGAATCTCGAGTTTATCAGCGATTGAATTTCTCGAGAAATTGGGAATAATTATTTAAATTTCTCGAGATTCTCGAGAATTATTAAACATTAATTTTAACAAAAAAAGTAACTCTGTTTACTGTCAAAATTTCCAGATACAGAAAAATTTTTCTCGTTTTCAGTGTATTTAGGTTTCATCAAAATTAGAGTGTTTTTTAGAAGTTGAGAACACTCTATTTGAAAGTGATCTTACCCGTAGCTTCAAATATATTCATTTTCTTAAATAGTGAGCGGTAGTTGTCATTTATTGTTGACTGCAGTCTCAAACTCTCACAAATACTTCTAAATTTAATTCAACGCAACCCTTTTCCTCTAATTCTGAGTCCGATGGCTGTATAAGCTTTTCACTTTCGTTTAAATTATTCGTCGATATATGTAATGCTTTCATTGTAATTAGAAGAATCAATTCCTGGATCTTTAAATAATCTTCGAGATAATTGTTTTGCAGTTTTTATAATTTCGCTTTTAGAGCAAATAGAACAAAATCTTTTTTCTCGGGTTGACTAACTGACTTTGGATTGTGAAGAAATTTCAATAACGAATTTATTAAGTTATCTCTTCCTTTAAAAATTTGAGACTGTATTTCAAATACAAATTTTAAGCTTATTTCTGAACGGTTTTTCTGAAGAGATTTGAATAGAAATTTTAGGATTCCCTCTGCAAATAATGATGAGACAGCCTGACGGTTGAAAACTTTTATTGATTTTGTGAAACCAATGTCACTCAAAATATTTAAAGCAACTACATCATCTTATTTATTATTCCAAAAATGATTTAAATTTAGAAGATTTAAAGTTTTTTAAACTGCTGCCTTGACTGGAAAAAACCGTTAAATCATGGTTTCAATAGAATTTTGTTAAGTTTTGTAATCCAGGAGTAATGGCAACTCGTTTTTCTCTCCATTTAATTTTTTATATAATTTTGAAAAATAGCATTGCCCTGACGAGTTTTAAACAATTTTACAATTACCCTAATTTTTGAAATCGTTTCTCGTATTTTCATATTTTGACTCAATACTAAATTGTCAGCTATTTTGTTGTAGAACTCAATCGGAATCACTATTGGAAGCTTCACTTTCACTGATTTTTTAACTGGTTTCATTTTCTTTATAAAATATTGACATTATCGTTAGGAGTTTCCCATGACTGTAACATAACTGTTGGTAAGCTTGAGATATTTTGACGTATTTCAACATTACACTGGTTCATCGCTTGTAGTGAAAACACTATCTGGCACGTAATTTTCGTAGGATTTTTTAGCTGGATATGAACCTTCAATTCGCATCAATCCTAGGTTTTCCGATTTCCCATTAATATAATACAAATGTACGTTCAAATATCTACGCTTGCGGAAGTTTGTCCATTCATCAATTGCTATGATAATTTTTAGGGTAAAAGCCTTCATTTTGGTGATCTTAGGTTATTTTGCCATAGAAATAAAAATAGGTTTTTCCCAATACATTTATAAAAAATAACAATATTATCCTGAATTCGTTTTAGGTATTGCTGTTTGCATCGAAATCTAGATTTAACAATCAGAAAGTGATGGAGATTGACATTAACAATTTTTGTTTAGTAAAAAAATACTCAAAATAATAATATTGAATGATTTATGGTGGGTTGTTAAATCTCGAGATTCTCGACAATTTTTCTCGAGAAATAGGAATCTCGAAAATGTGGAAATAGCATTTCTCGAGTATTAGACAGTTCAAAATTACAATTTTTTCTCGAGAATCTCGAGACTGGATTTCTCGAGCAGAAACTCTAGCTATGGCTAAGCCCGCTTACCAATTATGCTATAACTTGAGGTAGGGGATGGTTTTGGACCCACCTTTCAGTTTATATGCCATTCCCCAAGATTTGCGACAACTTTTTTTTTCGCTAAAAAACAGGTAAGGGGTTAGTTAGTACATGCTTATTTTGCAAAATTTTTGTCAAAAAAAAAAATGAAAAAATATGCTGGCGGTAATCTCTAGATGTCAATTTAAGCGAAATAAGTCAAAATACCAGGTTTGCTACCTTAAACATTTTTTTTTTAAATATTTTGCTTGCGGCAAATAAAAAATAGTATATGAAACACGGACGTAAGATAGTTCGATTGAAGATCAAACTTCCTCAAATTTGCTTTGATCTACTCTACCTCGAACAAGTTGTGTGAAAAGCAGATTATTTTTTGATTTTATTTAGTTCAATTATAAACATGTTTTGTTATTTTTAATAATAAAACGGGACAGTAAGATCTTAATATAACCCAAAATAAATTTTTTTAAAAATATAAAATTGTGGCGTCATATTTGAAATATGTATTTCTTAATTTTTGACGTTCCGTTGGTGATCTACTCAAAAGCTGTTTTAAGCTGCTATTTTGTCCCAAAAGGACGCATATAATTGTACATCCCAGTGAACACATCGCATAAATATGACATCACACGAAGGTCAAACATATGTATATGACCTTCGTGTGATGTCGTATTTATGTCATGTGTTCACTGGGAATGTACTATTATATGCGTTCCTTTCGGACGAAATAGCCGATTAAAACAGTTTTTGAGAAGATCACCAATGGAGCGCCAAAAATTTAGAAATACATATTTCAAATATGACGCCACAATTTTATATTTTTAAAAAATTTAAATTAAATTAAATTTTTTTAATTTTTAATAAATATAATTTTTAAATTGCCGGTAGATTTTATATTTGAAACACACACAGGTCACTCACCAATATTTAGGTTTTGTCCAGTTACATGATTCCAATATATTCCAATTAGAAGAACTATTATTAACTAAAACTATTCTCCATTTTTTTTACAATTCTAACAAAAATCTAGTTAAATCACAAAAAAATTGATTTATATTTATTTGTTTAAATTCTCTTCCAAACTAAGTTTGTGTTGAAGCAGTTTTGAGGATCTCAAATTGACTGAATATATAACTTCGATTAGATTTGCAAATTTCAAATTGTTGGAAACTACAACTAAACTCTTAAAAAACCCAATAGTGTTTTCCAAATTTGGATTAATTAAATACAAGTTGTATATTTGATAATGTTTTGGCGATATTTTGGGAAAGCATATGAGTCATTAGTCATTCCATATGAAATCATCAAATCGGAAAAGCCAGCATATTTTAGATTTTGCTCAAACTGCATGGAACTGTTCTTTAGGGTTCCAAAAACCAAAATCCATAGGGATTGAATTTTCGCACACGCTACTTCCGGTCCACCCAAAATAAAGCAATGGAAAAGTCTTATTTTGGTGTTTTGCGGTTTTAGCTGTAAAAACTTTTCTAATAAAGATATCTACACAACCAAGGTGGAATTAGAAAGCGGAAAAGTGATTGTTTCTAAAACAAAAATTAAAATTCACATAATTCATATGCCTTAAAAAAAACAGGGTTTTGAAAATACGATTTCTTGTGATTTTCAATTGACACCTGGATCGGCACTGTTGAATTTAAAAGTCTAATCGTTCTCAGATATCAAAGTGCATATATTGTTAGATAATTAAAAATTAGAATCGACTCGTTTGGTCAACTCTTAATGAAAAAAATCTTTGCTTGAAATTTTAGCATATTTAGCATATTTGCATATTTCAGACTACAATTTGGACGTGTTTGATAAGAGACAAAAATTTGAAATTGGCAGAATACTTAGTTTTTACCTTTAACTTTAAAAAACTTCAAGGTAAGTTTTGTTTTTTCCTCTTATCGCACATTTACAGCTGTTTAAAGAAAACCAAACATTATACTCTAAAATAAGAATATTCTTATTATTTTAAAGAAATCCTCTAATAATTTGCTAATTTGTTTCGATTCCGGCCTTAACAAACATAAAAGGATTTATGTGTGTCAATAATATTTAAACATGTTTTCTAGTTAATTGCTTTGTTGCATCATTCAATGTCAGTCAATAATAGATGTTTATGTGTAGTCAAGAAATTTTTGTTATGAGAAGCGTTAGTATTTTATGCTGATATAATTCGAATTTAAAAAAAAATAGAGTGGGTGTCTTTAGAGAATATTGTAGAAACATTCAATGAAAAAAATAATCAAAATAATGGAGTGCTCGATTGGCTTATTGTTACGAGAAAATTGTCATAAACTGGCGTATTCACGATCATCGAAATTAATCAGTGAAGATAAAATAAGTGAAAGTGATAAATTTTTTATTGAATAAGTGATTGCCACTTCTCATGGAAAGAGTGCTTGTGATGGTGCAGGAGGTACAAATAAACGGACTATAAGGAAAGCTAGCCTGCAACAAACTGCAGATCATCATATACTAACACCTAGAGCGATGTTTGATTTTTGTGTTAATCAAATGCCTGGTATAGAATTTTTCTTTATATCAAATTCTGATGTTTATGCTACCAAAACATTTTTGTCAAGGAGATTTATGGATATTAATACAATTAAAAATACAAGGACGTATCACAGTTTTGCTCCGCTTTCCCGTGCAGTCAATTAAGAGTACAAAAGTTTTCAGCTTCTGATAACTTTGAAACTGTGAATATTGTAAGACCAAATAATTAAATAATAATTTAAATTTAAAAAATAAAATAACATGATAATTCCGAAAAGTGAAAAAAAAATTGAACAAAGATAACTAATAGACCGGGAGGCAGCGTTGCATTTTGGTTAGTGATTTGACGCCGATTGAATTTAATTTTTATAGATAGATTAATTATTTGTGATGTAGAAAATAAGAGTCAGCCGTCAGACTTGCGGGGGGTGTGGTTGTGGGAGACTTTTAAACTGGTAAAAAAAACGAATTCCAAAAGTAATTTGATGCCGCTTCAAAATTTGTATGATGCATGTTTACAGCATAGCAATTGAAAAAAAAAACGTCAGCTGATTGGCGGATGGGGGATTATACGTCAGATCCTCGTATACATCAGTATAAAAATGCAATATAGTCAAGACCTTTCTGCATAGGATCTTGATGAAACTTTGGCAAATGATCCAGGTTCACTTGAAAATGGAAAATCTGAATTAATTTTAAATTTGGACAAAATGGCGGGGGGGTCTCCCGAACACCTCTAAGTTTAAATCTTCAATAACTTCTAATCCCGACTTATGATCTTATGGAAACTTGGTATATAAATTTTTAGTACTGTTTCCAATATTTCTGCGTACCAACTTCCGGTTTGACAGTTCCGGTTAAAAAGTTTTTTTTCCAGGTATTTATCCCTACTGCAGCCTACAATTACCGATCGATTTTCATGAAACGTTGGTAAACGCTTTCAAGTAACATGAAAAACATTTTATTAGCTTTTGGTGTACATTGGATAAAGGGTTGGAGGGTCCACCATACAACAGATGGTTTTTTCCACAATGTTTTTTATGTTTGTTGGGAGCATAAACATTCGTTCGAGAATGAATTTTGACGACACTTTGGAAAAAGATGCAAATATGTATGGCAAGAAACTGATTAGTTTTTTAGCGATAGTGAGCCAAGTTGTGAGGGGTCACCCAAACACCTGTTTTTTTAAAGCTTAATAACATCTGCACCTGATAATCGAATTGGATGAAACTTGGTACATAAACATTCGGTACGGTTCACAAAAGTTCTGCATCCCAACTTCCGGTTTTTCATTGTTATGGTTATGGTGTAAACATTGTTATGGTGTAAACATGCATCATACAAATTTTGAAGCGGCATCAAATTACTTTTGGAATTCGTTTTTTTTACCAGTTTAAAAGTCTCCCACAACCACACCCCCCACTACTTTAGCAGCTGACCGCCAAATTTATCAACAGCTGGAGTTAATTAATTAAAATAAATAAAAATCAACCGGCATCAAATGACTTTTTCATTTGCAACGCTGCCTCCCGGTCTATAAGCGAATAATGATTATTATAAAATATGATTGATTTAGTAATTTCGTCTTTATTACCATACAGCATAAGGTTGATTTACTAGTTTCGTCTTTATTACCATACAGCATAAAGGTTAAAATATAACTTCAAACAGCGTGACGCGGTTTCTCGATTAACACCCCATCAAAATATTTACAACGAGCGCAAAGAAGTTTAACTTCAATAATAGAAATGCCTTTCAAATTGTGCTGTAACTTGTACGGTCTCAAAAATCATCAGCGGACATCAAAAAATGTGAAACTGGTCACACCAGCTGTTATTCAAAAAGCTGCGACCCTAAATTTTACTTTGCGTGATGACCAGTTTATATGTGAAACATGTCGCACTTATATCTATAAAAATAAGGTAAATTTAATTATTTTATTAAAATGAATAAAAATTCATATGCAACTAATATTTTCTATACAGCAGCTTTCATGTTCGGAAACTATCGATAGTGAAATTATTTCTATAAATCAGGATGTTGAAAATGTTCCAACGAACGAAAATATTCAAATACCTCCAGCATCTTTAGATCCATCACCAGTTTCGGTTGATACTATATCTCCACCAGTTCCTGAACTACTTAATGACATTTTAGAAGATATTAACAATGTTCTTGGAAGGTTAGCCGAATTTCCTATCAAACAAAAACATATTACAACAGGAAGTTATAAAAAAATTGCAAGTGTCACATCGGCAATAAGTCAAAGAATATTTCAAGTAGATTCAGTTAAAGTAATTAGTAATCAGTTAAATTCCGGATACTTGAATGTAAATGAAATATTAGAACGATTTCATATACACAGAGAGAAAAAAAATTCTAGATTTGAGAATTGTGCATGATTGAAAATAGAAAATTCAGTTTCTTCTTAATTTGAGAAAATTTAAATCATTTTAATACTCCGAAATTTAAAACTGAGATAAAAACTATCAATTCGATAACACAAAAAAGTGAATAAAATACTATTATTGAGAATTATATATGATTAAAAACAGAAGATACATTTATTCTCATTTCGAGTAAATTTATATCATTTTAATACAACAAAACTTTAAAAGTGAGAAAAAACTATCAATTCGATCATCCTACAGAAGAATGAAATACTGAAGTTGAGAATTGTTTTTGTTCAACAATAGGAAATACATTTATTCTTGTTTTGAGTAAATAAAGATCGTTTTCATTTTTTCTGTATAAATATAAGAAATTTTTGAATCAGAATAAGATCTCCATTTCTCAAATTGAACAGAGAAGTACACATCACTTTGTTACTTCCCCATCATTTATTTTATTCACAAATGTCAAAATGAGAGTAAAATATTTTTATTTTAATCCTTTTTGTTTCTTTTTGAAACTTAAAGATCAGATAATAATAAGTTATACGCGAGTATTCTCAATTCGATCCACGTAGATAAAATTAAGGAAAAAAAATTATCGATTTTATACCTTTTCTCTCAAATTGAACTTATGAGATCGAAATGAAACTAACTAATACTCGATTATTCTCGGTTGGATCAACGTATATAAAATTGAGAAAAAAAATTCTCAGTTTTATTATTTTTCTCCCAAATTAAACTTATGAGATCGAAATGAAAATAATTAATATTCGATTACTTTCGATTTGATCTTACGTAGATAAAATTGAGAAAAAAAATTTCTCGATTTCATTCTTTTTCTCTCAAATTGAACGTGTAAGAATAAGATCGAAATGATAATAATTTTTTTTGATATAATACGTTCGAATAAAAAATTACGATACATTATTCAGTGAGAGAGTTTTTCAGCAGATGAACGCGTCTTATAACTTGTGAAAAAAAAAGTTTGTGTCCGTGAGAATTGATACTAGCTGTGCTTAAAATCAGCAATAATAAGAGTTCAAAAGGTAAGTTGCATGTTTCTCTAAATTTCTGCGTTCATTAAAGTAAACTTGCGTGCACAGAACAAGGTTTGGCTCATTCAGTTTGCCGGGAGTCCTAGGTTCAGTTTATTTGATGCATGTACTTGCTACTATTGGTGCTTAAATTACTGAATTAATTTACATCACACACAAAATTTCAAGTCAATCGAAGGTGAAAATCGGATATTTTTAACAATTGGCTTGAAGCAAAACGGGGACAAAAATTTCTGGGTAAATACATACATTATGGTTTCTTGTCGAAATTTATTAAAATTCCGAAATCAACCGATATTATCGATTTCTGAGCTCTAAAGTATAAAGTACTAAATGCTTACATGAAAAAATGTTAAAAATTGCATGAAAAGTTTTAAAAACATTTAAAATAAGTTTTAAATCTAACAGTTTTTTTTGATTTTAAAACTATAACTATTATGATGGCAAAATTCCAAAAGGAAATTATACAATTTGTATAAAAATTCTTCGGCCAAATTAGGAGGTGCAAGTTGCTTGATTACACCGAAAAAAATTCGATTGGATACTCCAACAACTTCAGGATTACAATTGTTTGGTAAAACTTCTTACAATTGTTTCAGACAAATGCATCGCATTAAACTTTGTTTTTATATTATTTCTAATATTAGGTTCTTCGACGGTTGATCTTACTGAATATGATCAAAAAGAATTTCAAGAGCTGAAGCAAACCTTACCTGCCATTCAAGAGCCGTGGCTGACTATAGAAAGTTATTGGATACGGAGTTGGGAGGGTCGTCTAAGGGAGTTTAAAGAAGCAAAGGATAAATCTTTAAAACATTTTTTAATGACTGGCCACTTTATAGAAATGCTATAATGCCAGCATTTTGGTAAGTTTGAAGTTGAAGGCATTTTAAGACTGTTTTAGAATTACAGATTCTTTTTTTTTCTACAGATTGATTTAGATTTTAAAAGACTCTCCGAATAAACATAAAAAACTTTTGGAGAAGGCAAAACATTTTTTCGAAGTTGTGGTACCAGTACTACGCAAACTAATTAAAGATAAGCAAAGTCTAAAGGATTTGAACGATATGCCAACTGACCTAGGTAAACAAGTTTTGATCACAATTAAACTATAAGATATAATATATAGTTGAATGCATTAATTTGATTCTGCATTAACTTGATCCTTTTATACTAGTTAAATAAAGCCCAAAATAAATAATTCAGTACAGTCCATTCATCTTTTGCAAGGCAGTCTTAGTATGAAAAATCTTCTATGAAAAATGTGTAGTTATTGAGTGTAGTTATGGTATGTTTATAAGTATACGGGTTTCTGGTAAAAAGTTTCAAAAAAGATATTTTTCGCCACTAATTTCACAACTTTCAAAACACACTTCGGCTTTATGTCCATTAAGGAACTTAGCAGAGACAACAATAAGCCGCCAGCCCGGTTGGTCCTTGGCAAGCTCCTCCCAGCCTTAAATAAGTCCCAGAAATATAAAGACTTCTGCGATGCCGTTTTTTATACCCCATTGAATTTTAGATACTAGAAGTTTTTACCGTACAAAAAGTAAAAACTTCTTCGTTGTCTTTGAACTCCCCAAATTAATGGAGGGCCATACCACTAAAGGAAAAACCTAACCCGAAATAATAAAATTAATTCTAAATTGACGGCCAGAAGAGCAAAATAACGAGAGTGAGGGTGACCACCCAACTAGCATTTTAACTTCTTTTAAAACACTAAACAGTCTTACCGAAACTAACTTCCCCACCTTCATAGTTTCTTTAAAATTTCTAAGCAGTTTCGATAAAGACCATTCGGAGAACTTTCCCCGCCTTTCCCCGCTTTGTGCAAAATAAGTCTAAATAATAGATTAAAAAACAAAAACCACCTTATGCACAATACTTTTTTGACAAAAACGAAACGATTTCAATTTCGTATAAGCTTCAATTTCGTATAAACCCATTGAAATTACATGTCACATATCTTTTTCCATAAAAAGTAATCCCCTGAATTACACTATATTTTCTACATCTAAATTTAGTTGAAATAATAGAAGCAATAGCTTCCGTTAGTTGACATATTTCGTTTCAGATATTGAAGCAATTTTTAGAGTATGACAGCTGTGCTTCTATACGATCTGTAAACAGTTACAACCGAAACAACTACAATCCTAATGACAGCTATAACTTCTATAACCTTTTTTCGGAAGCTCTATTTAGTGATCTGTAGATAAGTTTCGGTAAAGCTTCTAATATTAAATATAGAAATATTTTAGAAGCTTTCATTCCGGCGGTGCGGAGAACTTCTCTGTGGAAGTTGTATATCGAAACTTTATAGAAGTAAAATATAACTAGCTTCCACTTAGAAGCTTAAGCGAAGCTTTATTGAAGCTAAAACTTATATAATTCCAAATTGAGAAGTAAGTTTGCTAGTTGGGCACCCACTGCAGTGTGAAAAATTACTCAGCACAATTTCACACAACTGACGTCGTCGTTAGTCGTCGAACTAACGCAAACAGGGCATGGACGGTATAAACCTACCTACTGCCCCTCAGGCACACGAGGTAACCATTCCTTTTGGCAGTTGTTTTTAAGTCTACACTGTTATCATATTCCTCCTGTTTCCTTCCTACCCTTTTGATATCGTACAGGGTAATCATTCCCTTAAGTATTTTAGTTTTCTTATCCCATATCCATTTGTTTTTTGTTGTTTTTTTTCCTATACTTAATTTTTTTTTAAATTGTTATTATTATTCTTCTTTATTTTCTAGTTATTGTTTTTTCCCCCTTTTTAATTTAGTTCTTTGTTGTTTTTAAATATTTCAATTTTTATCATGGTTGCATGACTCCTGCATGGGAGTTCATGGGGAACCGAGAGTGTTGTTTGTTTAGGCAAATAGCTGTCTCAATACCGAAACATTCATCGCATTGATAAAAAAAATCTATCTGGTATTCTATTGCCTGCCCAATTAGATTCTGGAGGCTTCCGGGTTGGAACAGTGTTCTCACGTTTGAATCAAACAGATTGTCCAGGTACAATAGCCCTTGCTATGGTCTAAACCAGAAAGACGTTCCATTCCAAGGTTTATGTTGTCTTTTATTAACAATTGTTTTTTGCGGGACGAGGAAAATCGCCTCTTACGACAAGAATGAGTGCAGTGGGCTGATTTTTTTGAAGAAGGGGACCTCAACTCCACAGGTGGGCCTATGATGAAATTGGGTTAGCCACGCTACAACTCCCCATTTCAGTCGCCTCTTACGACACGCATGCAGTGGATTGATTTTTTTCCCTCAATAGAAGTCACTTATTTCAGCAAACTTTAACTAATTTATCTGATTTACTTCAATAGTATTTTAATTTTATTTTTTTATTTAAATTTTTACAGAGCTACGACAGTTAAAACTGTTCAAATTAATTCACTACGCTACGAGACCAAATACAAGAATTCCTGCAACAAATAAGCAAGGAATGTGGAAGCCGACTATTCTCAATTCGATTAGCTCATGTGTACAAAATGCGTTATAAAAAAAAATTCAAAATTATAATTAATTTATTTTAAATTATCTATTTAAAATAAAAGAATATTTTTTAAAAATAGTGATTTTTTTTATCCCGTTTAAGGTTAATGGAACATCGGTGGATTGAGAGTTTTATTCCAGTTCCTTATTTTTCCAAGGTTGCTATTTTACGGGTTATAGCTGTCTCAGTAGTGATGTTTCTTAAAGGTCTATGTGATAAGAAACAACTCTGACAGCCATAAGTCAATCTAAATAGCCGTACAACATCGAGTGCATGTCCGATACATTTAGCAATACCGAAGCATGTAAAAATCTTCCCGCGGGTTTAAAAACCCTGACAGGCAGCTTTTTATTTGCTTTTGTGGGTGTCGCTGAACGTACCGCATGCCCACTGAAATTGAGAAAAATCTTTTCTCAAACTAAATATTGTCATCTTCGATTTGAGAAAACATTTTTCTTAACATGATAATGAATTGATTCAAAATGAAATATATCGGATCAATACCAAAAGTAACATACGATCATGTCGATCAAAAAAATTCTTAAAATGATCAGAATTTCTTAAAATGAGCTTTTGGCTTCTCAACTTCTTCCGCTCGAAGAAATACAACTCCATCTTAAATTGATACTTTTGGTATTGATTTGATACAACAAGTTTATAAGCTTTGAGAATAATATCGAGAATATAATATTAAAATAAGAAATTTGTTTATCATAATCAGTAGATTTACATCAACTCAAAAAAATAAACCAAAGTTCAATCTGATGCAGCATTTTATATCAATTTGAGAACTAATATTCTCGTCCATATATTGATATACAAAAATCATCAATTTGATGATTTTTTTATCAAATTTAACTCTTTTTTTCTCTCTGTGTAGGATGATGGCGATTCTTCACTTGGATGATTCCCTCCACTCGCTACGCTCGTTTCGGGAAACTTCATCCTCGTGAAGAATTGCCTTCATTCTAAGCTCATACAAGAATCTACTATTTTTAACTATTAACACCAATTATCAAATTTGCTTTGATTAGATTTTGATATTAGTCATTTACTTCGGTCTAAAAGACCTAAGTATTACATTCATGAGCTCAAAGTGAAATTCTTACCCCCACTTTTTTTGGCATTTCTCGACGTTTTAGGACCTACCGATTCTAAAAAAGGAAAAAAAAATGTATGTCTGTCCGTCGGCAGGCCGGCCGTCACAACCTACGAAATCTAGAAAACCGCTGGACGGATTTGAAAATTTTTTTTTTCTAAAAATAGGTTTACTCCATGGGAAGAGCTGAAAGGACGATGTGTTCGATAACTGTACCGGAATGAGTCAAAAAAATCGTTAAGTGTGTCAAAACAAAGAAATTTGCATATTTTTTGCTTAAAAAGCTTTCATTTTAAGTGATTACGAGTAGGAACATTGAATTTGGAGAAATCTTGATAGGCGGGATTGGTATGTGAAGCCAAAATCTAGATTATTGCATTATAAGTTTGTCAAAAAAATGTTGTCAAGTGTGTCAAAATAAAGATTTTTATTTATTTTTTTACCCAATTTTTTGGAAAAAAATAAAATTGTTTGAAATGACATTTTATTATTGTTATAGAGAATTGTCAAAAAAATAATGTCGAGTGTGTCAAAAAATGATTTCATTTATTTATTTAGCCAATTTTTTGGAAAAAAATGTAGCTGTTTTTATGACTTAATTGTAATTGAACTTGAATTTGGACATGGAAATTTTTGAATTTGTTATAGTTTTTGAAATATTTTTGGAATTTTGAAAAAAGATTGTATTTTTGATTTTGTAATAATTTTTGCAATAGTTTTAGAATTTTGAAAAAAAATAGAATTCTTTTATATATAATTTTAAAATTTTGAAAAAAGTTTCAATTTTTGATTTTGAAAGAATTTTTGGAATATTTTTAGAATTTTGAAAAATTTTTAATTTTTGATTTTATCATAATTTTGGAAAAAGTTTCAATTTTTGAAATTGTTAAAATTTTTGCAATATATTTAGAATTTTGGAAAAACTTTAATATTTTGAATTTTTAAGAATTTTTGGAATATTATTAAAATTTAGAAAAAGTTTAAATTTTTGATTTTATTCTAATTTTTGGAATATTTTTAGAATTTTGAAAAAAAAAATAGAGTTTTCGAATTTTATATATATTTTTAGAATTTTGAAAAAATTTTGAATTTTTGATTATATTATAATTTTTATAATTTTGGAAAAAGTTTTAATCTTTGATTTTGTAATAATTTTTGAAATATTTTTAAAATTTTGTTTGAAAAAAGTTTGAATTTTTGATTTTATTTAATTTAACAATATTTTTGGAATTTTGAAAGAAATATGAATTTGTGATTTTGAAATATTTTCTTGAAACGCTAAATGGAGAGGTTTTGAGTAGTTTGCTGAATGTATAATCTTTTCACTGAATTATGTTAATATATGATCTGTTATAATTTTCCGGCAACGTATTGATGTTTCGTGTTAGTTTTGAAATACATATCAAAGTAGAGATAAAAAATACTTGTACTTTAACAAAAGGTTATGTTTGATATACATCGCTGCCCAAAACTAAAAACCATGTCCTTAAAAAAAAGTATTTTTGCGGAAACTATATCAAAATCCTTAACCAAGACCGAAGTCTTGATATCTCAGAACTGTTAGATTTCAGCCCCTCCATATTTTCCATTTCATTTTTTAAATATCTTAAAATATCAAGTAGCCTGAAAGTTTAGTTTCACACAAATAAAACGAAACAAAGGAATGCAATTATTATTTGTTTGTGTTTTTTGGTTCATTTCAATTAAAAATAAAAGAAAATTTGTCATTAGTAATCTGGGTAATTTTTTGTTATTATTATTGACCTAGGTTGAGAAAAATTACTTCTCATTTGGGCATTCGAGTAAATAATGACGATTTCTCAAGTAAGTAGTTAAAACAAATTTTTTTCTTGTGAAAGGTGAAAAAAATCAAAAATTTAAAATTCCGGTTTACTAAATATTCGATTAATTCGGGCTTTTACGTATTATTGTTTCATTAAAATATGGTTTTTATAGAAAAAATAATTTATTAATATAATCGACTCATGCTTATGTTAGTGTTAAAATGTTGCAAGTAAATCCCAATCTTCGATCGTTGGAATCTCCAATCCTTATTCTCTATAAAAGCCTGTTTTTCAATGAGTAATCACAAAGTATGTTTCAGATGTTAAAATAAATTTTTTTTCAATATATTAGATTCACAATCAGCAAAGCGTAATTAATTTGATGTAAAAACACATGTGAATTTTTCATATACTAACCTTTAAAAAATCGTATAAAAAAATCCATATACAATCTACGGAAACTAGAAAACCGCTGGAGGGATTTAAAAAAGTAGGAATAAAAACAAAAGGAAACATCGAACACATCGATAACTGTAACGGAAGTGTGTCAAAAAAACCATTAAGTGTCTGAAAAACAAGAAAATTTGCATATATTTTGCTTATGAAACGTTCATTTTAAGTGATAACGAGTAGTAACATTAAATGTGGAGAAATCTTGATGGTCGGTATCGGTATGTGAGACCAGGAGCTTGATTATTGTATTATAAGTGTGTCAACATTTTTCGTTGAGTGTGTTAAAAGAATGATTTTCATACATATTTTTACGCAATTTTTTTGACAAACATAAAATGGGAAACATTTTCATTATTTGTATGACATGAAATGTAATTGGACATGGAATATGGTTCTATCCACCTCAGGTACTCCCAACCAATAGGAACAGTTGAAAAATATCATGTTGTTGCAGACTAAATGTCGTTTTTTAAAAAACATAATAACTTTTAAAAAAACATTTACGCTTAATGGAGAAGTTTTCTAAGCAGTTCTCTAAGTAGTTTTCTGGACTAATTGGAACAGTTGGGTTGGAAAATATCAGGTTGCATGATATGAAATGTCGGTTTTTCTCAAAAGTTGTAATTATTGAAAAAAAGCATTTACCTAAATGAAAAAATTTCTGAGAAATTTTCTGTACTAATAGAAACTCATAGGCATTGGTTGTTTGTTTTGAAAATTTGAAATTGCAGAACGTTAAATGAAGAGCTTTTTGAGTAGTTTGGTGAGCGTATCATCTTTTCATAAAATTATGTTAAGTTATGATCGGTCATAATTTTCCGGCAACGGAATGTTTCAGGTTAGTTATGTAATAAACTTCTAAACAGAGTCACAATACTTAAGCTTTTACAAAGAGTTGTATGTTTAATATACACCACTGCCTTAATCTAAATACAATGTCCGTATAAAAGCCCTTTGCCGAAAACTATAATAAAATTCTTAACACAGACCGAAATCTTAATATCTCCGAGCCTTGAGATTTTAGACTCTTCATATTTTTTAGTTTATAATATCGCGGTAATTTAATCTTTCCTTACCGCATATGCTTTCCAAAAACAACTTCAAAACATTAACATTAACAAAATGTTATCAAAACATTATCAAGTAGATGTACACATTGCTTCTTACAATTAAACGAAATTCGGAAAACCCAGTTGGTTTTTTTAAAAGTTTATCTAAACGATAATTCACAAGAATTTGGCAATTCGTACAATTTGAAATTTGCAAATGTTATCACTTAAGTTAATATTCAGTCAAGTTGAGATCCTCACAAGTGCTTCAAGCCTTAATTAGTTTGGAAGAGATTTTAAATAAATAAATATAAATCTATTTTTTTTTGATATAACGATTTTCGTTTAAATTGTAAAAAAATGAAAACTAGTTTTATGTTAATAATAGTTCTACTAATTGGAATATATTGTAATCATGTAACTGGACAAAATCTAACTGTTGGTGAGTGACTTATGTGTGCTTCAAAACACGGTCAACCAAAATTTTAAAATTATATTTTTTGCTCTCGTATAAGTGAATTAAATGTCATAAAATGTTGAAATTGTTTAAATTATATCAGTATACGCCTCTTGGGAATAACACCGGTCAACAAGATTTTTGGGTCTGACTGCTACATGTTAAATTTTGGTTTTTCCTACGACAAAAATAAGGAAAAATTTTTTTTCCGATTAAAGTTTGCTTTTGTAGAAACTAGAGCAATTTTTCAATTTTTGGGCGAAATATACTGATTTTTATATTTTTTCTACACTTCCACTGTAAATTATAATTAGAAATAGTATGTTACATATTTAGAGTTGTAAATAGCATTTTACATGCGAGGGAAAATTTTGCGCACGAGACCCGTAGCGTCGAGTGCAGTATCTTCACGAGCATGGAAAATGCTTTACAACTCGAGATTTGTTATATACTTTTTCTACGACTATGTTTTAACGTCCAAACGCATATAATTACTTGAAAAAAATGAACTACTAATTATAAATTAAATGCAAATGGTTTACAAATTGTGGTAGGCTTTGCATTATTCTGTGTCAAAATGAATTGAAATATTTAATTTTTAAAAATCAAATTTTTCTTTAAATAAAAATTTTTATCCACGACTACTAAAGAATATATACTTTCCATGCGTATATCTTTCATTGTAATTGTATTCATTCCTTTTCTATATATCAAATTCTTTTTTATTTCTTTTATTACGCTTTATTTATTCAAAATTCCCCTAAAAAATTAAAAACTTGATTTGTTGGTATAGTAATATAAACCAGTTAAAACAAAAACAATACATATATAAAATCTAAAATAAACAAACATGTTTGGTTTTGTTTTTCATTTCATTCAATATGGCGATACAAACTTGTACAGGAAAACATGAATCAAATTATTTGAAATATTTGTAGTCGTGGATAAAATAGTATCTTGTATTCGCTAAGGATGAAGGCAATTCTTCACTCGGAGGATTCCCTCCACTAGCTACGCTCGTTCCGGGAAACTTGATCCTCGTGAAAAATTGCCTTCATTCTAGCTCATACAAGAATATACTATTATCCACAACTGCTATAGAATATATGTTTTCCATATGTATGTCTTCCATTGTAATGTTAGACATTCTCTCACTTGTTGTAGAATATACCGATCGTTAATATTCCATAGATCGTTAAGTTTTCTTTCTAACAAAATCAATAAATTTCATTCAATGACATACATATAATTTTTCTTTAATTGTATAGGAAAAAACAGTTATACATAACGTATAATAAAGTTTAACCGTGCATTCACAATGAAAAAACTTTTAATCATGAGAATTGGGCATTTTTTTGTTATTAATTTTTAATAGTAGAACAATGCTTTAAAATGTTATGTTTGAAATGAAATGAAATTTATAAGACAAAAATTAAGATGAGTTAAAAGTATTTCAAAAATAAACTTTTTTTCTCAAAATTATTTTCATACAAACTTAAATTTCATGAGTAAAACTTTTATCATTGTGGATGCACCGTAATAAAATGTGTATATTCATTTGTTTTAAATTTATACGAAACAACGTTGTACGAGAGTCTATATTCATTTGTCAATTCAAATTTAAATTAAAAGGTTGTTAAAAAAGTATCGAAAATGAATTCTCGAAGTCACAATATTATTAATTTAACACCACCAGAAATTAAAAAAGCGGCAGAAATTAGTTCTTTAAATTTATTGCCGGAAAAATCCAGAAAAGTATACACAACGATATACAAATTTTTTTAGAATGGAAAAGTGCAAAAAAAGCAGATTCGTTTTAGAAAATATAAATGTTTTCCTTACTAACGCACCTGATGATAGATACCTGGCAACAAAGGTAAACACTATCTATATATATTTTGTAAAAATTATATATAAACAACGATTTATTTATTATTTAGGTTATTTTAATATTGGGAGTAATGGGTGCTTGTCGGTGTAATGAAATGTACACAATGAAAACTTGTGATTTACAAGATCTTGGGTCAGCTTTTCTGATAAATGTACCAGAAACCAAAACAAAAATTACTAGAAAATTTACAGTCACTGGAGAGTTTTACAAAATTTGTAAAAATTACTTAATTAAACGGCCAGTCAATAAGTTTAACAAAATGGGCAAAGAAATCACCTTTTTTTTTGAACTACCCGATCCAGAACAATATTCTGGACACACATTTTGCAGATCTTCCGCAACAATATTAGTTGATGCTGGTGGGGATATAACAACCCTAAAAAGACATGGTGGATGGAGTCCACATCAGTTGCCGAAGGGTACATCGATGATTCGATACGGAACAAAAATGACACAGCTAAAAAAATTGCTGATTCAATTTTAATAAATACAACTGGTGAAAACAGTAGTGTCCAGAATAATACATTCGATATAAATTCAATATCGAATAACCAAAGTAATGTATTTGATATAAATTCAATTCCAGGCATTAATTTAACGAATTGTTTCAACGTTACCGTAAATATCAATAAATGATTTATTATTGTATTATAAATATTGTTTTATTATGTAGATTGTAGAAAAGGTTCACTCGATAACCTACTGAAAATTTTTAGTTTACACATTTATTAAAAAGTATTGACTTACGCACAGAAAATGTTGCATGCAAATTTAACGAAAATGTTTTTCTATGATGTTTTGATGTATTTCATTTTGTATAAATGTATTAGTAAATATTCATTACTATGGTTTATAAAATTTAGCAGAAAACTGCAAATTATAGGAAATATTTTGCAGTCGTGGATAAAATAGCATCTTGTATTCGCTTAGGATGATGGCAATTCTTCACTCGGATGATTCCCTCCACTCGCTACGCTCGTTTCGGGAAACTTCATCCTCGTGAAGAATTGCCTTCATTCTAGCTCATACAAGAATCTACTATTCTTTTTATTAAAAGCGTGCGGTAATATATATGTATGAAAATCCATTACCGCACGCTTTTTTTACTTACCCCACGCTATTTGAAATAATCAATTTACATGTCATGGATAGTGTGATGTAATTTATAATTTACTGTGATAGGAGTAGAAAAACATTTTTTTTAGATACAACAGTCTTTTTTATTCAAGATTTGTGATAAACAATAACATATAGATGTAAAATAACAAGAAATTAATGTCTAAAAGTGAATATCGTATCGTAATCGTATGAGCTCTCTCGTATTAAACCCTAAAAAGACCAAAGCAAAATTTTCGAACTGAATATGAAATATTTAAGTGTTTTTCAATGTCTAGAATCAGAATTTAAGCATGAGAACAGAAACCCAAAAAAATATATTTTTTTTGTTGACCGGTGTAATTAATGTTTAGAAAAGCCTCAAATTTAGCCTCATTTATGAATTGTTGTAAGACATATTGTAACTGTTAATTTTTTTAATTAAATCTTACCAAAAAATACAAACAAAAGAACTATGCTTTTGTAAAACATTGTTAATTATTATATTAAAATAAATTAGGACGTAAGGCGTAGGTTTTTTGGAGTCTGTTCGGGTAATGAATAAAATCAATTGTTATACACTACAATAAGGTTCCGAAGGTAACCCCTAATATCACTTGTGGACTGTATCTTCTAAATTGCACCAAGTTCACAATTAAGAGAATCAAGTTATAGATTTAAACATAAAATCTTTAAAAATCTTTATTTAGAATCTTTATTTAATTTTTTAATTTGAAATTGTTTAGTTTACAATAAATAATTGAAACTTATAGCCAGAAGATTTGTTAAACGAATGATTATAAAAATTTAATCACAAAAAATTATTAATAAATAACTGAAGTTATATAATGCAAATACATGAATTTGAACATATTAAGTTATGTGTGTGTTTTTTTATATAATTTAAATTTATATATTGCAAAACATAAATTTATATGTATTTGTGTATTTTTTTATTATTTGTTTTACAACCCAATAAATTATAATTTTAAAGGTGACTCTTTCCCGCTGGAACAGAGTCGATTCGGATTAAGTTCAAAATACCTTAGGTCCGTGCGTCATAAACTATTTTTTATTCGCCGCAAGAAAATATTTAAAAAAAATTTTTAATCTTAATTTAAAATTTGCATAAATTTTGAAATAAAAATATTATGAACAAGTAACCTTTGACCAAAATATTTGTTAAGGTTCAAACAGTAGAGTTACTCCATCCGCTTCGTTATATTTGAACTGTCAGTTTATATGTAAAACGAAAATTAAAACACAAGCACGGAGGGAAGAAAATCGAACGAACACTTAACCCAAATTTAAACTTTTACGGAAGACATAACCTCAAATATTGTATAATTTTTATACATATTTATATAAATGAAAAGATTTCAACAAATTTCATGAAAGAAAATAAAATTTAACAATGGTATAAAATAGTAATTAAAAATATAAATAAAAATAAAATAAAATAACAAATAATTTGTTTGGGAAATGAAATTTTCAACTGAAAGTTTGTTTTAATAAAATATGGAGGGGCTGAAATCTCAAGCTCTGAGATATCAAGACTTTTGTTTTGGTTAATAGTCCCTGGTCACATAATTTTGTGATTACCACATATTTTATACTTCGTGATGCGCCTGTCCTTGACGAGCCTGAAAACATTTGTTCTATGATTTTTCTCAAATCGGCCGCTTTTGCGTTCGGCAAGCTCCGAAAAATGCCGATTGCCCGCGATCTTGTAAATTTGCTACCACATTTATTTTTTTTGACTGTGGAGTAGGGTTTCTCATTTCCCGTAGAAATTCAAATCCCGGGAAGCCGGGACAAAAAATATCAGATTCCCGGGATCCCGGGAAACCCCGGGAAACGCTAAAAAGCTAGATTTTTATAATTGGGTGGTAGAAAAAATTTGTAAAACTAAAACAGCACAAAAAATGCGCTATTGATTTTTAAATTTCCATTATTTTTAATTAGAAAAACTTAATAAAATAAAAACTAAATAAAAAATAATACATAAAAACAAAACAAAAATAAATTCATAATACTAATTTTTAAACAATTTTTCAAAAATCTAGGTTGTCAATGGCTCACTCCATCACTCAATTTTGTCCGAATTTTCGTGACAAAACGTCCATTGAGCCATCCATTCAACTCCGTCCAAGAGAACCATTAAACATTAACTAAGAGAAATAAAGCGCAAGTTTTAGGTAGATTTCTCAGAAAAATTTACCTATTTTAAGTTTGATTGGTTTTAATTTGTTGTGTTTATATGTGTCAAAAAACCATACAAAAAAACCATGATGCCATATGTGTCAAAAAAACATTTTCCTAATTTTAAACGAAATTAATTACTACAGAGGGAAAAGAATTAAAAACTACTCGATTTTCGAGTGAGAAAACTTTTAATATCTTTGAAAAAAGTACAAAAAAATGTTAATAAAAACTAGCGGGATACCCGGGATCCCGGGATGAAATCCCGGGAAAACGGGATGAAAATTTACCCCAGGGATCCCGGGAAAACGGGATCCCGGGATCCCGTTTGAGAAACCCTACTGTGGAGGTTGGAAATTTGTTTTAGAATACGAGGGTAAGCTTGTCCGACCAAAATGTGTTTGCTATTGTCGAGTCCGACAACTGACATTTTGGATGTTTGGGTTGTCGGACTAGACAATAGCAGACAAATTTTTGTCGGACAAGGTTACCCTTGTGTTCTAAATCAAATTTCCAACCCCCATAGTTAAAAAAAAAACAAAAATTTACAAGAGCCCGGGCAATCGGCATATTTCGGAGCTTGCCGAAAGCAAAAGCGACCGATTTGAAAAAAATCGCAGAACAAATGTTTTCGGGCTCGTCAAGGACAGGCGCATCACGAAGTATAAAATATGTGGTAATCACAAAATTATTTAGGTGAAGGCCCAGGGACTATAAGGATTTTGATATAGTTTTCGCCATAAAACTTTTATGAGGAAATTGTTTTTAGTTTTGGGCAGCGATTCAAACATAACTTTTTGTTAAAGTACAAATATTTTTTTATCTCTGTTTAGAAATGTATTACAAAACTAACACGAAACATCAATACGTTGCGGGAAACTCATAACACATCATAAATTAACATAATTTAGTGAAAAGATGATACAATCAGCAAACTACTCAAAAAAACTCTCCATTTAGCGTTCCGAGAAAATATTACCAAATCACAAATTCATCTTTCTTTTAAAATTCCAAAAATACTGTAAAAATTAAATAAAATCAAACTTTTTTCAAAATTCCAAAAATTATAATAAAATCAAAAATTTAAATTATTATTATTTATTTATTATTAATTATTAATTATTATTAATTATTATAATTATTATTAATTTATTTTTTTCAAACTAAAATTCACAAATTCAAAAATTCTAATTTTTTTCAAAATTCTAAAAATATTGCAAAACTTATAACAAAATCAAAAATTAAAACTTTTGCCAAAATTCTAAAAATATTGCAAAAATTATTAGAAAACCAAAAATACAAACTTTTTCCAAAATTGAAAAAATATTTCAAAAACTATAACAAATTTTAAAATTTTCATGTCACATATACGTCATAAAAACAGTTAAATTTTTTTTCCAAAAAGTTGTCTAAAAAATAAACGAAATCATTTTTTTGACATACTTGACAATATTTTTTTGACAAACTTATAATGCCATAATTCTCTTTAATGATAATAAAATTTCATGTCGTACAAATAATTAATTTTATTTTTTCCAAAAAAAAGGGGTAAAAAATTAAATAAACGGAAGTAAAATCTTTCTTTTGACACACTTGACAACATTTTTTTGACAAACTTATAATGCAATAATCTAGATTTTGGTCTCTCATACCAATCCCGACCATTTCTTCAAATTTAATGTTTCTATTATTTATTATTATTTATTTATTTATTTGTCAAAATGACATATTAAATTTCGTTTTATTCATTTTTTCTATGAATAAAATACAATTAATACTATAAAAATATGGTCACCAAATAAAAAAGTGGAAGCGGCACGTATATCCGCTAGAAATAGGTAGATTTCGAGATCAGACAGTTTTGTGTGCCAGTAGAATCTGATGTATCAGATTAGTTTAAACAAAACAAACTAATTTCAAACAGATATCGAACAAATTTTAAAAAGAAAATTAGCTACCTACAAGCAAAATTATATCTATCCAATTTTGCAACAAACAAATATCAAATCTACCACAGAACATATGTGTGACAATTTATGACACAAACCTACTCTATATCATATGTCGTGCAATTACTGCAAAACATCGAAATAGTTTATTTCTAAGAAAAAAAAATTAATTTCTTCTATTCAAATCTTTTATTTTTTTGACTGTTATGAGGTTGACATTGACTGTTATAAGGTTTTTGGAAATTGTAGTTGGGGATTGTTGCAAACTTTTTTGTTGAAGCCAACAAGTCAAAAACCTCTAACTGCAGAGGTTTATATTTATAAGAAACGGATTAAAATGTTTCCACCGATTCTAAATTTATGAAGATTTTAAAAATATTAGTATCCAAACGGCCGTTATAACGGATTAAAAAAACCACTTTTTTTTCTAGTGTAAAGCCTATAGTTCCTTTACCATGTGTCAGATTTTTCTGATTTACGAACTAGTTCAAGATATTAATAAAACACACGTTTTTAAGAAAGGGTTTTTGATCTGGCTCCACAAATGCAACCGTGAGAGCGCCGGTTGATTCAAACGCATTTTGTGTTTTACAAGCTTTTTAGTTGGAGCCGCTCACTCAGAAACCTCCAACTGCAGAGGTCTTTTTTTAAAAATAAACTGATTAAAAAGGTTTCAAAATTCTAAATTTATGAAGTTTTTAAAAATATCAGAATCCAAACGGTCGTTATGACGGATTTAAAAAACAGAGTTTTTTTCTAGTATAAAGATTCTAGTTTAACCATGTGTTGGATTAGGCTGATTTACGAACTTGTCCAAGATATTAATAAAACGCACATTTTTAGAAAAGGGTTTTTGATCTGGCCTTATAAATGCGGCCGTGAGAGTGCCGGTTGTTTCAAAAAAAAATTTTTTTTGTAAACTTTTTTGTTGGAGCTGCTCACTCAGGAACCTCTAGCTGCAGAGGTCTATTTTTAAAACAAATTGATAAAAAAGATTCTAAAAATTCTTAATTTGTCAATTTTTTGGAAATATTAGTATCCAAACGGCCGTTATAATTTTTTTCAGAAAAAAGCCTCTAGTTTCTTAACCGCGTGTCGGATTTTGCTGATTCACGAACTTGTCCAAGATATTATTAGAACACACAAGTAAAGAAAATTTTTTTGATCTACCTCAACAAATGCGACCGTGAGAGTGCCGGTCGTTTTCGTTATATCTCATATCGTTTATATATATATATATATATATATATATATATATATATATATATATATATATATATATATATATATATATATATATATATATATATATATATATATATATATATATATATCTTCTTACATATATAAAAATCACGTGTCACGATGTTTGTCCGCGATAAACTCCGCAACAACCTAACCAATCTTAATAAAATTGTGTTCAGTGTGTGTATAATGGTCCAACTTGAGAGATAGGATAGTTTTTATTTTTATTAAACGCCTAAATATTTTTTAATTACGAATTAAATGAAATCAATAATTTAAATTAATAAATTATTGTTAAATTGAATCACCAAACAATCTTTTTAGTAAGTATATTTATTTATGACGCGTTTCGAATATTAAATATTCATCATCGGTACAAAAAATATGACAAAAAAAAACGAATTAAATGTTAAATATGGATAGTTCATAAGCAAACTTTCAGATGGCGGCGTAAATTAATTAGTTTACTGTCAAACCTGCTTTATCGACTTTTCAATCATCCATGTAGGGCCCATATAGACTATCATATGTTATTGAGCGATTATTTTGTTCCGGTATTTGCTGCAATGGCACTGCAAAAGGGGGAAAAGAAACGAAATTCAATAAAATTTATATGGGATTTCATACAAAACACAACTTGAATAATTTTAAAAATTATCTATGAAATTTCTCATTTTGCTACAATTAAATAATTTAAATTTCTTTTGGCGCTGCAAAAGGGGGAAAAGAGAATAAATTCAATAAAATTTATATGGGATTTCATTCAAAACACAACTTGAATAATTTTACAAATTATCGGTTGTAATACCACGAGTCATTGAAATTTTTTCGAAAATTTTTTGATTTTACGAATTAAATTATTTAGCAACACTGCGAATCAAAGCGCACAATAAACCACGAGTCCGAAGGACGAGTGGTTTAAGTAGTGGTTTGATTGAGCAGTGTTGCTTAAAAATAATTTAATGAGTAAAATTGAAAAATTTTAGACAAAAATTTCAATGAAGAGTGGTATTTAATGAGATAATTTTTTTTAATTATAATTTTGTTTAAAAGATAAGTATTAGTTTCTAAATAAAAATTTTCTACAAAATATTCAATAATACAAAATTATGTAAAAATGCAGTTTGCAAATAATAAAAATGTCCGTTTTCATTCATATAAGTAATTGCATGTTTATGTTTATTTGTCAAAACAAATTACAAATTTATAGCATTTATGCGCCTACCAAGATAAACTTAAATTTCATTTTGTTAGAAGAAAAAATGACAACTAAGAATTTTCATAACGACAAAGCAAAATTATCGACGACAAGAAGAATTGCCGACAGTTAAAAAAAAGCCTACTGTTTAAATATCATAGTTTGTATGAATGAAATATAAAATTTCTGACAGCAAAAAAAAATTATCGGTTGTAATACCACGAGTCATTGAAATTTTTTCGAAAATTTTTTGATTTTACGAATTAAATTATTTAGCAACATTGCGAATCAAAGCGCACAATAAACCACGAGTCCGAAGGACGAGTGGTTTAAGTAGTGGTTTGATTGAGCAGTGTTGCTTAAAAATAATTTAATGAGTAAAATTGAAAAATTTTAGACAAAAATTTCAATGCAGAGAGGTATTTAATGAGATAATTTTTTTTTAATTATAATTTTGCTTAAAAGATAATTATTAGTTTCTAAATGAAATTTTTTTTACAAATTATTCAATAATACAAAATTATGTAAAAATGCAATTTGCAAATAACAAAAATGTCCGTTTTCATTCATAAATGTTTGTTTATTTGTCAAAAATAAATTACAAATTTATAGCATTTATGCGCCTACTAAGATGAAATTATCTCTCATTTTGTTAGAAGAAAAAATGACAACAAAGAATTTTCATAACGACAAAGCAAAATTATCGACGACAAGAAGAATTGCCGACAGTTAATACAAAGCCTACTGTTTAAATATCATAGTTTGTATGAATAGAAAATAAGATTACTGACAGCAAAAAAAAATTATCTATGAAATTTCTCATTTTATTACAATTAAATAATTTAAGTTTCTTTATGTACTATTACTGACAATTGCTGACAATATTGAGCATCTTATATATATAAAAATCACGTGTCACGATGTTTATCCGCGATAAACTCCGCAACAACGTAACCAATCTTAATAAAATTGTGTTCAGTGTGTGTATAATGGTCCAACGTGAGAGATAGGATAGTTTTTATTTTGATTAAATTCCTAAATATTTTTTAATTGCGAATTAAATGTTCAATACGGATGGTTCATAAGCCTACTTTCAGATGGCAGCGTAAATCAATTTATTCAATTCATAATAAACTTCAACATCTGTATAAAGCCGTGCATTCACATACAACAGAAACAGAAACCGAAACTAAAACTGAAAATTTTCAGTTTCTGTTTCTGTTTCTAATTTGGTTGACGGTGGTGAATAATATCAGAAATGGAATTTTGTTTGAGTTTGTGAATTTGTTATCCATTATGAATAATAAAATTGAAGAATAACAATAACAAATAATTTGTATTTATTAAACCTATTTATTAAATTCAAAATTCAAAGCTTTTGTTATCACAATTCAACATAATAATTAACATTATGTGACAGTTTCTGGTCATGTGACAGGTTCGGTACTGAAACAATTCAATTTTAATTGTTTCCGTTTCAGACAAAACAGACGAATTTTCCGTTTCTGTTTCTGTTTCTAAATTCGGTTTCTGTTTCAGTTGCTGTCAAATTTGTATGAAATTCGGTTTCTGTTTCTGTTTCCGTTGTATGTGACTGCCCGGTTTAGGGCCATTATATTAGACTATCAAATATGTTTTAGTAAAGAAAGTTTTGTTTTATTTGATAATAAACGAAAAGCGTATTATGCTAAGTCAAAACCTTTCTTTATTAATCATAGAAGTATTAGAATGTATCGAAACCTGTAAAAAAAATTAATGTATTGGTTCTTATAAAGTTTGAATAAAAATAATATGGTTTTCTTTCTTTTCACTTTTCTAAATCAATTTATAAATTAGGATCTGAAAAGAACAAAAAACAAAAATTGATGTGAAATATGGTTTTATTAGTGATATTAAATGGCGGTTGTCTACTTATAAATTTGAAAAATTTCTGCAATATTCTGCAATTGCGTATTGAAATATTTATAAAAGATTCAATTAATTTGTAAATAAAATAATTTTGTTTTATTCATTCATATTTGTTTTCAATTTAAATTACTTCATTTTAGAGAAACGCGTCTTTGTTTTTTTCTATGATGCATCTTTTTTCATCCGCCCAATGAAATATAGTATTTTACTTTTAATAAATCCATTTTGGAGTTTTTTTTATTTATTAGGAGTTCTTTTCTTAAATGTTAGTTACATTATTGTATATATATCTTCTTCTTATATATATAAAAATCACGTGTCACGATGTTTGTCCGCGATGAACTCCGCAACAACGTAACCAATCTTAACGAAATTTTGTACAATGTGTGTATGATGGTTCAGCTTGAGAGATAGGATAGTTATTATCTTGATTAAATGCCTAATAATTTTTTAATTGCGAATCAAATGTTAAATATGGATGGTTCATATGCCAACTTTCAGATGGCAGCGTAAATCAATTTATTCAATTGGTAGTAAACTTCAACTTCGTATTGGGCCATTATTAGACTATCAAATATGTCTTAGTAAAGAAAGTTTTGTTTTATTTGATAATAAACGAAAAGCATATTATGCTAAGTCAAATATGTTACCAAAGATTATTAATAATTTTGTGGAGGTTATATATTAATTATAGAAGTGTTAGAAAGTATCGAAACCTGTAAAAAAATTATTGTATTAGTTTTCATAAAGTTTGATTAAAAATAAGAGTACAAATTAAAGAAAACAATAATTTAAATTTCTTTATTTATTTCTTAAATTATTCATTGATCTTCAATATTAATTTACAAAAATCAATATCAAATTGAAAAATGCTCTTATTTGTATTGCTAATTAAAATAGAACGATTAGAGGTTAAAAAATTGTCATCAAAACTGGATGAAAAACTAGGTACCGAAGTTTATTTTACAACCTTTACACTCTCCAATTTCGTATCATATTTTTTTTATTGACCACTATATTTGATAGTGTGATATACGCCTCATAATTTGGGTTAGCCAATAGATGGTGCCGTATTTGTATTTAAAACGTTGTTTTAAAGATAAACTTTTGCAAATACACTACGATGTGCTTTTTCCAATTGTCGTGTATTATTTTTTCATTAGGTATTGGTGATAATTATTTTAATTGTTTTTTTTTTAAATATCGGTTTATGCGCCTAGTTTGCTTTGATGTTTTTTTCGTTGAATATAATTTTATGAAATTGAAAAATGAATGTATATTCTGACAAACAATAACAAATTATACACATTGGAATTTGACACATGATGTTATAAATTTTAAATTTCCGAAACACCTAATTGAGTCCACTCCTAAAAAATAAAATTTCTTTATTATTATTTCTAATTATTTTTTATTTTATATAATTGAAAATATTTCGGGTTATTTGCAACCCATCATCAACAAACGTTTAAAAGTGGTTAGTAAATAAATTAAATAAATTTGAATTTATGTTGCCTTTGTCGATATTAATTGCGTTTATGTCCTTATGGATGTAAAGGGATTCAAAAGCATCCAATTTATTGCTGTCGTGCACCTCTTTCATTAACCTCATATTATCTATTGAAAAATTTAAATAATTATTTTATTTTCCAAAACATGTTTTGCTATTGGGGCTTTATTTGGTTGGTTTGTTTTAATGTATCCAAAATGTTCCTTAAAGTGTTTCTTCAAACACCTACGCGTCTCTGCCCATATAATATTTTTATAGTAATCACCACAAGATAGTTCATAAACACTGACATTATCATGTGTTTTATCTTTAGTTGATCCTAACTTATGTTACAACATCATGATGTTACAAATTTTCTCATTTACACCAAATATGTTGTTGGTTTGCAATTGTATGTAAAATATGTTCCTAAAAATAAGTTATGATAGTTGATATTATCGATTATATCGATTTAAAGCTAAAAATAACGAAATGGGAGCCGCACAAATACTATAAAAAAAACATAGCTGATCAAACACGGATGGCAATCATGATGAATAAAATAATTAAAAATGGTGGGACTTAGCTGGCAACACGTATGCAATAGTAATTTGCAAACGGTAACTATACATTAATGAATTAAAAAATTCATTGACGAATTACATATATAATCCTATACCATGTGTTTCATGATCTTGGTATATGCTTCTAGCACTATAAGGAAAATTGGTAACCCAATTTATCATTGTTCCTACAAATTTGAAAAAAATAAAGTATTTTATTTTTATCTCCTCCATTTTATCATGAAATATTGCCCTATGTCGTTTATTATTATGTGAAAGGATTTATTATTTAGTTTTCCATTCTTTAAAAAGAATATAAAAACCAAAAAATAAGAAATTTGCGTCCATCATCTTAAAAAACATGATGGTGTTGGAGACCTAGGTTCCGTCTTAAAGGGTTTTATGTGTTGTTGTGAGACATATTGTAATTCCAACTACACAACACATTTTATTAAAAAAATATGTCAAATATTTTGAAGTAGCACAAATTTTTTGGAAATTTTAGGTGAAAAAGATGATGAACAATGTCATTGAAGCTACAATTTTAAATGGAAAATTCAAAGTGGAAGATGTACTGTTGCTACGCATTTCAATATTCCCAACAGATATGGCATTTGAGTTCAAACGTTAAGTTTCCAGTGCGACTCGCTTTTGCAATGACCATCAACAAAGCACAAGGACAATTGCTGCAAGGATGTGGATTAGGTAGATTTGGAGAAGCCGTACTTCTCACATCTGGACAACCTTCTGCTCCGGAATACCTTCTGATTTATTTGTGTACGCATCTAGACGGAAAAACCCACCCCCTGTGCCCACAAGCACACGAATGAAGAAAGAGAATTAAAACGACATTTTGAAATTTTTTCCTTATTAAAATGAATAATTGTTGCAATAAAAATGATACAATGTAAATTGAATATTACGTACGTTTAGTTTGACTGAAACAACTGAAAAAACAACAACAATTGTATTAAATTTTTCGTTGTTTAAAATGCTTCAGTCAAATCGAGCACGGCTGTTATCAAAACGAGTTTTCTTGAATTTCCTTTCTTATGAGATACCGACAATATGCGACGGATATAATGTTATATAAACAAAAGCTTTACACTATTTGGTGCAAAATAAATAAAGTTTTGAAAGATTTTTAGAGTGATTAAGCTTAAAGTAATTATTTTAATTCACATGAGTTTTGCAATTTTAAAGCATTTTTTATTTTCTCTCAGAAAAACTTCTTTAAACAGTTTTTGTGTGTTTCGTGTCGGGAACAAATACAATTTACAATTGTATAATCACAGATGAAGAATTCAATTTAAATAAATATGAGATAATGAAGTTTCAATTTAGAAATTATCTGAACATGAAAATTAAAATATGTTTCATTGTTGTTTCATCCACTGTGGCTGAGCCTGTAAGATGGCTTTCAACTATGATGTCTCTGATGAGTTCAATCCCGACAATAATTACTTATTATCGGGAATAATACTTTCAATAATTACTTTGAGCAATAATTACTCACAAAATCGCCCGAAAATGAATATTTCATTAATGTTGTCTATATATGGAACATATATGCCAATATAATATATATTGACCGTGTGTAAGATATTAGTTTCGCATTGATTGGCAACAATCAATAATGATTTTAAAATGACTTAGGATGTTTGACTAAATAGAAATATTTCTCATCCTATGAATTCACATCCTATGAATTCTAATACAAAAACATAATTTTGATTTTTTTTTTGTATCACTTCTTCTATTCCTTTTTTGCATCACTTCTTCTATACCTGCATCGAATGTATTGTCGCTATTCTTACTACCCTTGCTGACCATAAAATGACATAACGATCAAAAATTTTTGCAACGTTTTTAGAAACCTACCGGTAAAAAAAGCGTATATTAAACCGCATAAGCACGAAAAATTGAAAATTTGTGAATCCATTTTTCTTCCGTATAATGTTCTATATAGAGACACACATGAAACCTTACACACCTTACACCTTACACACCATATATATATATATATATATATATATATATATATATATATATATATATATATATATATATATATATATATATATATATATATATATATATATATATATATATATAAATTTTTTTTTTGTTTTTTCGTCTCCGCTTATCATATATAGTCGTTTGGCACAAAAATTTTTCCGAAATTCCGAGATGAAGCCCATTGCAATAGGTAGATTTTTATATGAAATCTACCTAAAATCGTTTTACTCTTACCAATAGTGTTCGGTATAAAAAACGGAACTTCTCTATTTTGAAGGGGTGCGGAAGGTTGAAAAAAAGCTTTTTTTCATATGAAAGAGTAACTTATTTCAGAAATGCTGCAATTTTTCAAAATTTTGCGGTGCACAGTATTTGAATTATTGTCAATAAATGTTGAATTATTATTTTAATCAATAATGTATATTTTCTAATTTAAAACATTTAAACAGTTTGGTGAACCTGAATCGCTCTTAAATTACCCTAAACTGCTTTCGCTAATGTTTAACGAGACATAACATTTTGTGTGTAATTTCGATCAATTTTCAATTGACATTGCTATTGACATTTAAGAGGAAAAAATCATTTTTATGTGCCTATGGTCTGGCAAAATAAAAACTCCACAACACAGCTTTATGTAAATTATTTTTGTCAGTTCGTTCTTCTACATTCACGGATCCCTCGGTGAGCGACTTTTATTCACACTTGACCACCTTTTTAATGAAAAATTAATACGTGTATTTTAGCTTTCGGTCGAGCTACATTAAAACTCTTGTCAATAATTAAACACATAATTATAAAAATTTAAGTTAAAAAAAAGTTGTTTCTTTTTATTTCAAAAAATAAATAAAAGGGATTGAATTACAATATTTATAGTGTTGTTATTTATAAAGTAAATTTGTGTTGAGAAAATTCTATGTCATCAAACAAACGGTCACTTTGAATAGTTAATTTTACAGATTTAAAAAAATTTTACTACTTTTTTAATTTGTTTTGTTTGCCTTAAAAATGGCAAAAAATGAGCTAAATTATTATTGATCATCTTCATTTGGCCATATAACACTTTCAATCCAATCAGCATAGTAAAATACTCTTGTGTAGACGCCCGGTGTACCAATAGATTCACATCCATTTCCAAATGATCCAATGCCAGTTTGAATGAACATACCGTAAACATCTGGATGATAAATTTGTAATGGACCACCAGAATCTCCATCACATGTATTTCTTGCTTCATTTCTATATCCAGCACAAATTTGTTTGTCATCAATAATTCCGTTTCTTAGCTTACGATTTAAAACATCATAGTGAGATTTATTACATTCCGGTTGTTTATATATTTCTAACGTTACTTTTAATAACGAATTACTAAGACTACCAGTATATTTCAATGCACCCCATCCAGCTGCAATGGCTTTTTGTGGTTGCTCTGAACTAAATGGAAGACAAATCGGATGGATATACGGATTTAAAGTAACACTTCTATTTAATTTCAGCAATCCAATGTCGTCATAATGTGAGTCACTCGTATAATTTGGATGGGGTATAATTGTTTGAATACCGAAATATTCAGCCTTATCGTCGTTTGTGTTTTGTAATAGATGCAAGGTGCCCATTCTTACTAGTTTCACCTCACCACTAGAGCATAAAAGTGTTATTTTAAGAATGATGTGAATAAAACTATATGAACTTACTAATCTCTTGAGTGTAGGCAATGACCAGCAGTCAGAACGTATCGTTTACTAACCAATGAACCACCACAACCCCAAACGATATTTGCTTTGTCATTTTCGTAACCTAAAACAGCAGAATGAGGAAATTCTCTTGAGCTAGCTGCAGAACCGCCAACAATTAACGGAAGGGGTAAACCTCCGCTACGATCGAGACGCGTCGTAACTGGCAATGCATTTGCAACAAATGCAATTCGTGTCGTATTCTCATAAACAGCAGATGAATATTCAACACATTCTAAAATGAATAAAAAACATGATTGGAAAATATCATGTATATTGTATGAACAGCATACTTTTGTATCGAAGTAAATTTTTATATTCTTGTGTAATAGAAGGTGTGATTGTTGGTTTTGGTGTTCGTGTGATTGATTTTGGGCAGCAAACAATAAGTCGACTCCTGTATACACCACATTTTGTAAAAGGGTGGTTTTTGATTATTAAATCATATTTCGCTTGTGTGCAATTCTTCAATAATTTACACTCACCAGCTGCCCGGGTTGATTTAACGGTGCAAGATTCACCTGAAATATAAATGAATAATTTGAAGCAAGATATTTTTTGGACTATAAGATCATTTTATTTAGGTCTCTGGCCAAAAAACACCGTAAAGTAACTGTTTTTCGGCCGCTTAGATTGTGAACTACTCTTATGCACGCATGACCGATATTTTATATGAGGCACCGACTTTAATCAGTTTTGTATTACAATTAGCTTTTACAATATAATAAATAATTATTATAATTATAATAACTATAATAATTGTTTAATTCGCCTACATATTAAAGTATTACATTACTGTCGTAAAGCAGCTGTGTGAACTTGGAAACCGAACATACGAGGAAAAATGAAAAATAATTTTGGAAACTACATACAAACAAAGTAAAATTTTTTTCTTTGTAGTTGTAATAAATATTAAGTTGTAACCTTAAAACAAGTGAATCTGGCCAACACTCAGTGATAATATTCACAATCCAACTATACAAGATTGTTCGAAATCGTTTGTAGTTTTTTGTAGTAATGATAAATATTTTTGGACATTTTTTCACTCAAATAATAAAAAAAATGCACAGTTGAGCAAAAAGTTGAAATATTCTTTTGATATCAGAAACAACAAACAACGTTGATGATTGTAGTAAAATTTGTTTGTTGCCAAAATTGCCAAAATTTTGGCTTAAATTAACATTTTTAAATTTTGTGGCTACAAAAAAAAACTTCTAAAAATTTGAGATTTTTGAGATCAATTAAACTCCAGTAAGTAAAGAAATAATTGAAATATTTTCAGTTCAAAGGTTATGGTTTGAAGTTTCTCAGAAAAAAAGTCTACTTCACATTTTTCGTGTTTCGGTTGGGATTCGAACCTACCTCGTCAGTGTCCCGCTCATCGATTACGCCGTTGAGGTGATGACAATTTAAAAGTTGAAACTTCTTCATCACTTATTCAATTTTACTTAAGTTGAATTTTTCCACTGTCATTAGACTCCATATTATGGAAATGTATTTACATTATATGGGATTTTTCATTTATTTTACATTTATGGGATTCTAAAAATATTTATCATTACTACAAAATACTACAAACGATTTCGAACAATCATGTATACATGGATTATCAATATTATCACTGTGTATAGAGGATTCACCTGTTTTAAGAATTTTAGTGATATTTATTACAACTACAAACAAAAAAATTTTACTACAATCATCTACGTCGATTGTAGTTTCCAAACATATTTTTTTCCCTTATGTTCGGGTTTCGAGTTCACACAGCTCTGTAAAGCGTCACTTATGGCCGTGTTTTGTTGGCCACAAAATTAAAAAAATTTATATATGTAAATACAAATTATATAAAAAAAAAATATACTAGTTCAAAATTTCATTATCCAAAAAAATATTTTTTGTTATTTTATTTCATTTTTATTTTTATTTTTAATTTTATTTATTATTTTTTAGATTTGCTAAATTATATTTATTTTAATGAAAATTGTTGAAAACTGTATATTTATTCAAATATGTAGAAAAATGAATCAATATTTGAGGTTAGGTCCTCCGCAAAAGTTTAAATTTGGTTTAAGTTTCCGTTCCGATTTTCCCGCTCCGTGCATTATGTTTTTATTTCCGTTTTACATATAAACTGACAATTCAAATATAAGGGAGCTGATCAAATATTTTGATCAAAGTTTACTTGTTCAACATATTTTATTTCAAAATTTATTAAATTTATTTTGACTATCCATTTAAGATTAAACATTTTTTTTTTAAATATTTTGCTTGCGGCAAATGAAAAATAGTATATGAAACACGGACGTAAGATAGTTCGATTGAAGATCAAACTTCCTCAAATTTGCTTTGATCTACTCTACCTCGAACAAGTTGTGTGAAAAGAAGATTATTTTTTGATTTTATTTAGTTCAATTATAAACATGTTTTGTTATTTTTAATAATAAAACGGGACAGTAAGATCTTAATATAACCCAAAATAAAATTTTTTAAAAATATAAAATTGTGGCGTCATATTTGACATATGTATTTCTTAATTTTTGACGTTCCGTTGGTGATCTGCTCAAAAGCTGTTTTAAGCTCCTATTTTGTCCCAAAAGGACGCATATAATTGTACATCCCAGTGAACACATCACATAAATATGACATCACACGAAGGTCAAACATATGTGTATGACCTTCGTGTGATGTCGTATTTATGTCATGCGTTCACTGGGAATGTACTATTATATGCGTTCCTTTCGGACGAAATAGCCGATTAAAACAGTTTTTGAGGAGATCACCAATGAAACGCCAAAAAATTTAGAAATACATATTTCAAATATGACGCCACAATTTTATATTTTTAAAAAATTTAAATTAAATTAAATTTTTTTAATTTTTAATAAATATAATTTTTAAATTGCCGGTTGATTTGAAACACACACAGGTCACTCACCAATATTTAGGTTTTGTCCAGTTACATGATTCCAATATATTCCAATTAAAAGAACTATTATTAACATAAAACTATTCTTCATTTTTTTACAATTCTAACAAAAATCTAGTTAAATCACAAAAAAAATTGATTTATATTTATTTGTTTAAATTCTCTTCCAAACTAAGTTTGAGTTGAAGCACTTTTGAGGAGCTCAACTTGACTGAATATTTGAACTTCGAATTTATATAACTATATAACTGCAAATTTCAAATTGTTGGAAACTACAATTAAACTCTTAACCCAATGGGGTTTCCAAATTTGGATTAATTATATTTTGGGGAATATATTTGGGGAAGCATATCGGTCGTTCCATATGAAATCATCAAATCGAAATATAACTTCGAATTTATATAACTACACTCAGAGAATTTTGTCATTAAAAATTATAAAAATAGCCATTAGATTAACAATTTGGTGATTATTATACAGCTAATCACAACTTGTGATTATTTTCACTGATTTCGGAATAATAGTCAATATTAAACTAATAATTTTCGTTGGTAAGATTAACTAACAAAAAAAAATAAAATTTTTAATCTAAAAACGATAGCTTTTATATTAAATTAGAATTTGTTTAAATTAATGTCAGAATAGTTTAAGTTTATATCAGGTAGGCATTGGATAAATGGCATAAATTATTAGAATAATAATAAGTTGTCATTAGAACAACAGTAGGTTTATCGGTTGTAATACCACGAGTCATTGAAATTTTTTCGAAAATTTTTTGATTTTACGAATTAAATTATTTAGCAACACTGCGAATCAAAGCGCACAATAAACCACGAGTCCGAAGGACGAGTGGTTTAAGTAGTGGTTTGATTGAGCAGTGTTGCTTAAAAATAATTTAATGAGTAAAATTGAAAAATTTTAGTCAAAAATTTCAATGAAGAGTGGTATTTAATGAGATAATTTTTTTTAAATTATAATTTTATTTAAAAGATAATAATTATTAGTTTCTAAATAAAGTTTTTTCTACAAATTATTCAGCTTATAAAAAATTGTGTAAAATTGCAAATAATAAAAATGTCCATTTTCATTCATAAATGATTGCTTGTTTATGTTTATTTGTCAAACATAAATTACAAATTTATAGCATTTATGCGCCTACTAAGATAAAATTATATTTCATTTTGTTAGAAGAAAAAATGACAACAAACAATTTTCATAACGATAAATCATAATTATCGACGACAAGAAGAATTGCCGACAGTAAAAACAAAGCCTACTGTTAAAATACCATAGTTTGTATGAATGAAAAATAAAATATCTGACAGCAAAAAAAAATTATCAGATTAATAATGTCTACGCGATGAATCAAATCAAATTTAACAAAAAATATTATAAACTTTCAAACACAAATGTTACAATCAAAATTCAAAGAAAGAAGAACTTTGTACCAATTCGTTCAAACAATAATTTTATACCATTTAATTAAATATTAGTTTGTGCATTAAAATATAGATGTAGTATTTCAAATTATTATGAATTGACATAAATTCTAAATGTTAAAATTTCTTTCTCTTTTTGCTTGAGTCGTCACCAAGTTACATTAAAAATAATAAAATTGTAAAATAAATTAAAAATACAAATTGTAGTGATTTTATTTTTCCGAGCCTTGCTATTTTTTTTCTTGGAATATTTTCATCAACATCCGCAGGTGCATCTAAGTCCGTCCAAACATTGGTCCTTCGAGCCGGATTATTGGAACCAGCCATATTTTGGATTTGCTGAAAATATTGAATTCATCAAGGTGATCGTCAAAACACCACGCGAAGTCGCGTGTTCGCTAAGTATCTTTTTGATTTATTTAATATACATTGAAACCATTTGATTTTTAATAAATATTTTGATAAATAAATAAATATTGAATTAAATTGTGACTCTTATTTTTTATTATTTATTTTTTTCTTGATTTTTTATATAATCTTAACAAACAGTGTGTGCAATTAAATTAGTGACCGGTTTGTGATTTAATATTAAAATAAAATATAAAAGTGAATTATAGAGCAAATATATATAGTAATTAACAGTTAAATAGTTAAATTAAAGTTATTACCTACAAAATGACTGAAAAACTTTCTCTGAATACGTTGGTGAAAAAACGTTCTGCAGCAAAAGGATCAATGACTAAACTAATCAATTACTTAAAGGAGGAAGTTAACGATCAAACTTCAATAGAACAATTGAAAGTTCGCGTTAATCGGGCCACTCAATTATTTGGTGAATTCACAGAGCTAGAAGATTATATTTCCGAAAAGGATACTTCAGGTTCTTTTAAATCTGAACTTTCTGATTATGAAGAACAATACTATCTCGTAGTATCTGGTTTTAATGCAGCTATTCGGCGTTCGACGTTAAATGCTAATTTGTCGGTAAATACAAATGATTCTTTGGAAACTTCATCAACTCAACATGCGGTATCGGATTTTAAGCTACCACGTATAAATATTCCATCATTCGATGGAAATATTCGGGATTGGCAATCATTTTATGATCTCTTTCATAAAACCATTCATGAAAATAGTTCACTTTCATCTGCACAAAAATTTCAGTACCTGAAAGGTTTACTCAAAGGAGAAGCAGGCAATCTTTTAAAGCATATTTCAATTACTGATGCTAATTATATCGAAGCCTTTCAAAAACTGTGCAAACGATATGATAAAAAGAAGCATATCGTGAATGCTTTTATACAAGCATTTATGGATCAACCTTCAGCTAAATATTCTACATCTTCAAGTCTAAGAAATTTAACAAATTCGTGCGATGAGGTTATACGTGGGTTGAAAGCATTAGGAAACCAATTTGAAACTCGTGATCCTTGGCTCATTTATTTAGTAATAAATAAGTTAGATGATGATAACAAACAACGATGGGCAGATGATACCGCAGAAAATGACTGTCCAACATTATCAACTTTAATGGATTTTTTGAATCGACGTGCTGATGCAGTTGAAGATTTCAAGGCCATGTCCAGTAGCAAACAATTAAAACGACCATCTCAATATCCGCAAACAAAATCCTTGCTTGCAGCATCTTCGGAAAATATATGTACGTTCTGCAATAATGGTAATCATATGTTATATGAATGTTTAAAATTCAAAAAAATAAATATTCCTGAAAGAAGAAAGTATGTTAGAGAAAGTGCAAGATGTTATAATTGTTTGAGAAATACACATGGGGTGTATCAATGTCGTTACAAAGGACGATGTAAATGTGGTAAAAAACATCATAATTTATTACACCTTGAAGAAACAGACATTCCTGTTGCTAATAGTGAGTCATTAAAGGTATAAATATAGCAACAAATTCACAATGCGAAACATATACATCCCAAGTTCCAGAAAACTTTTTATCGACAACACTTCTGCCTACAGCTACTATCATGGTGAAGAATTCCTTTGGTGAATTTTTACGCTGTAGAGCACTTTTAGATTCCGGATCTGAGAGATCATTTGTTACAGAAGCTTGTACTCAACGATTGCAAATAAATCGAACTAATACAAGAGTATCGATCACTGGATTAGCCTCTACTGCAGCTGCTGTATCTCGAGGAATCACAGAACTGATAGTTGCGTCGAAATATAATATGGAACACCAAATAAAGTTCAAAGCGCTTATTTTACCTAAGGTAACATCTGAACTTCCTTCAATTAAAGTTGATCTTTCAAATTGGCCAATGATATCGAACCTTGAGTTGGCAGATGAAACTTATAATCAACCTGGGAATGTTGATATTTTAATTGGAGCTGATCAATTTTTCAAAATTTTAGAACCAGGTAGAATAATGTTTGAGCCCAACAGTCCTATCGCACAAAAAACCCTTTTTGGTTGGATAATAGCTGGAGAAATGAATCTTGAATTAAACCCCACTTCCACATTAAGTCTACATGCAGAACTTGACATAGATCGGTCACTTCGAAGATTTTGGGAAATAGAAGGAGTGATAAGTAATAATTCTCTATACACTCAAGAAGAAATGGAGTGTGAAAAACATTTCACAGATAATTATCTACGCGATAATACTGGAAGATTCATCGTAAAACTTCCATTTAAGAAGAATTTTTCTGATGTTAAGTTGGGAGAATCCAAATCATCCGCTATTGCACGTCTTCGAGCCATGGAAAGAAAATTTGAAAAGCATCCTGATCTGAGAGATTCATATGTGTCTTTCATGGAGGAATATGAAAATCTAAGCCATATGCAGTTGGTGCCTAATACTGAAAAACACTTAAGTGTTAATGATTCCTACTATTTACCACACCTTGGGGTATTTAAAAATTCTAGTACAACAACGAGTTTAAGGGTCGTATTTGATGGATCTGCTAAGTCTGGAACGAATGTTTCACTTAATAATTTATTAATGATAGGACCCACCATTCAATCGAGTCTTATTTCAATTATACAAAGGTTCCGAAAGCATCGTATCGTCTTTTCAGCAGACATAGAAAAGATGTATCGGCAGGTTTTGGTTGATACAAAAGATGCTAACTATCAACGAATAATATGGAGAAAAAGTCCTGTAGAACCATTACAAGAATATAGGCTATCCACCGTTACATACGGAACTTCTTGTGCTCCATTTCCCGCCACCAGAGCTCTCTATCAAATAGCAGAAGATATAAAGGAAGACCATCCAACCATCAGCCAAATAATAAAAGACGATTTTTATATAGATGATCTAATGACTGGAGCAGAAACAGAAGAAGAAGCTTTAAATATTCAAAAAAACATCAATCAAATTTTGATAAAATATGGATTTCATTTAAGAAAATGGTCATCAAATAAATTAGACTTACTAAATGGAATATCTAACGAAGACAAAGAAATCAAAAATCTTGAGATTTCAGAAGATAATTCAATTAAAGTTTTAGGTATTGAATGGCATCCTTTATTTGATAACTTTGTATTTAAGATCAGATTGAAAGATCAACCAACCACAACCAAAAGGCAAATACTATCAGAATCTTCTAGGATCTTTGATCCTTTAGGATGGATGGCACCTTCTGTTATACTAATAAAAATATTTTTCCAGCAGTTATGGTTATTAATAAAACTTGATTGGGATGATAAATTACCCGAAAGCCTAGAAAATAAATGGTTTGCCTTACGTAGTGAACTTCCACAGCTGGAAAATGTTACTATTCCCCGATGGTTGGGCTCTGGAAATAAAATTGAAATACATGGATTTTGCGACGCCTCGGAACTTGCCTATGCAGCCGTTGTTTACTACAGGGTAGTCGCATCAGATGGAACAGCGGAAGTTAAAATTGTATCTGCAAAAACTAAGGTTTCACCTCTTCGGCAAATCTCAATTCCGAGATTAGAACTTTGTGGAGCACTTTTATTATCGAAACTATTAAAGTCAGTTTTAGATACAATGAAATTGATTGATGTTTCAGTTTACGCCTGGACCGATTCTACCATCGTCTTGCATTGGTTGTCTATGCCACCTCGACAGTGGAAAACGTTTATAGTAAATCGTGTATCCGAAATTCAAAATCTTTCGCTAAAATTCAAATGGTTTCATGTACGGTCGAAAGACAATCCCGCTGATTGTGCGTCGCGCGGTATCCTACCTTCCGGGTTATCAGAAACTTCAATTTGGTGGAATGGCCCTACGTGGCTTTCGCAAGAAAAAACTGCTTGGCCGACTCCAGTCAGTGAGGAATGTATTGACGAAGACATGGCAAACAATGAAAGAAAAATTGCAAGTGTTCAAGTTTTTGCAGCACATACTGATGAACATTTCCTCAAAAAGCTTTCAAGTGATAAATCATCGTTCACAATGATAGTCAAAATTATTTCCTGGATGTCAAGATTTTTAACAAATTGTCGATCAAAACAAGGCAATCAAATACGAAGACTGAAGAAGAATCAAATTAACAGGGAACCTTTATCAACTGATGAATTAGAAAATTCTAGAGCGATACTATTGCAGTGGATTCAAAAAAATGCATTTAAAGATGACTATCACCTTCTTGTTCAGAAGAAGAACATTCCATCATCTAGTAAATTACTGTCACTTTCTCCTTTTTTTGATGAAAATAATTTATTGCGAGTTGGTGGACGTATTGAGCATTCATTGGCACCATTTGAAACAAAGCATCAAATAATTTTACCGGCTTCGCATCTAATAACTAAACTTATTATTGAGGAACAACACATCAAAAACCTCCACGCAGGAGCAACTCACCTAAATAATCTACTGAAACAAAAATACTGGATCATCAAAAGCAGAGATTCTATTCGAAAAATAATACACAATTGTATTATATGTATACGACAAAGACAAAACACAGCTGATCAAATAATGGGTGATTTACCCAGAGCTAGAGTCACATATGAAAGACCTTTTTTGAGAACAGGTGTTGATTACGCAGGTCCTATAACAATAAGATTGGAAAAAGGTCGTGGAAGAAAAACTTATAAAGCATATTCGTCTTATAAGCTATATTCGTCTGTCTCAGTATCAAAGCTGTTCATATTGAACTTGTTAATGATTTGACAACTGAATCATACCTTGGTGCTCTGCAAAGATTTGTGTCCAGAAGAGGTGTCTGCAAGGACATTTTTAGTGATAATGGCACCAACTTCATTGGTGCAAACCGGCAATTGACGGACTTATATAAATTTTTAAAAGAAAATATTAATTATATCTCAAATTCTCTTTTAATAGAACAAATAAATTGGCATTTCATACCACCTTCAGCACCACACATGGGTGGACTTTGGGAGGCAGCAGTAAAGTCTACGAAATATCATTTATACAGAGTCATTGGTCAACATATTCTTACATACGAGGAAATGAATACGCTTCTAACTAGGATTGAAGCAATACTAAATTCTCGTCCACTTTGTAGAGGTTCAGCTGACGATATTGATGTTCTTACTCCTGAATATTTTTTACTAGGTCATGATAATGTTACATTACCAGAAACAGATTTGTCTCATATCAATGAAAACCGTTTATCACGTTGACAGTTGGTACAACATATCTCTCAATATTTCTGGAAGCGATGGCATCAAGAATACTTAGTAGCATTACAACAGCGTAGCAAATGGCAGTTACAAAGAAAGAACATTGAAGTAAATGACATCACAATTATAAAAGATGACAACTCACCACCTTACAAATGGCTACTTGGAAAGGTAATTGCAACACATCCAGGAACAGATGAATTAGTACGAGTCGTGACAATTCGAACAAAGAATGGGATATCGAAGCGTCCAATTCATGAGCTTTGTGTTTTACCAACCTTTGAATCTGATGTTTCAAGGGAGCCGGAATGTCTACGCGATGAACCAAATCAAATTTAACAAAAAATATTATAAACTTTCAAACACAAATGTTACAATCAAAATTCAAAGAAAGAAGAACTTTGTACCAATTCGTTCAAACAATAATTTTATACCATTTAACTAAATATTAGTTTGTGCATTAAAATATAGATGTAGTATTTCAAATTATTATGAATTGACATAAATTCTAAATGTTAAAATTTCTTTCTCTTTTTGCTTGAGTCGTCAACCAAGTTACATTAAAAATAATAAAATTGTAAAATAAATTAAAAATACAAATTGTGGTGATTTTATTTTTCCGAGCCTTGCTATTTTTTTTCTTGGAATATTTTCATCAACATCCGCAGGTGCATCTAAGTCCGTCCAAACGAAAAATAAGATGTTATTATATTAATAAAAGGATGTTATTAAATTAATAATAAGTTATTATTAAATTAATAATGGAACTTGTATTTTACACTTTTTAAATAAAAGAGAAAATTAAAATTTTGTTTACAGTTTTATTTATTTCAATTAATTTTATTTAAGTTTTTATTAATTTAAGACAGTATAGTTATTACATTTTATTTTTTAAATTTATTATTTTTTAAATAATTGTTTTATAGGCAATATTAAATATAACTAAATAAAACCCCTGAATATGACCCGCAAGGTCGAAAAATTGGAGAAAAATTTGTAACAATAAAATAGTTAATAATTAAAGAAGATTTTTAAGAAAGAAAAAAAAATTTTGGCTATAAATATTTAATAATTATATTTTATTTTAATAATTTTTTTTTTAAATATTCAAGCTTTTATTTTGATTTGAAGTATATTATATTTAAGTATTTTTTGTAACTTATATACGACCCCTTTACTTATAAATTTTGTATAAAATGTTTCGTTTTTAATTATTTACTTAAATTATAGATATTTTGTATTAAGTAGTTTAAATTTTAAACAAATAATATGATTTAACATTAACATTTAACATTAACAAATATTACTGATAAAAATTTGTAATTTACTACTAAAACCATGACTTTTGGAAAGATTGCGTTCAAATTTGGAAAATTCTGCAAATTACACTGTAAATAGTAAAATTAGCTTTCTTTTATTTTTCATTATTGACTTTGAATAAATTTTTACTCTTTTTATTCTGATTTAAAATAATTTGTTCAAAATTTATTTATTGAATATATAAGGTTAGTTTCTTTTGTTATTATGTAATTTAATCTATTTTTTTATTTTTAATGTTTTAATACTCCATAATTTTTTTTGTTTTGATTTGATTCTTGATGTAATTTACTAATATGTAGTTGGACTTTTGTCTGTATGTTAGTTAATGGAAAGATTTCTTGAGGTAGGGGATTGTTTTGGACCCACCTTTCAGTTTATATGCCATTCCCCAAGATTTGCGACAACTTTTTTTTTCGCTAAAAAAACAGGTAAGGGGTTAACCCATGCTTTTTTTGCAAAATTTTTGTCAAAAAAAAAATTGAAAAAATATGCTGGCGGTAATCTCTAGATGTCAATTTAAGCGAAATAAATCAAAATACCAGGTTTGCTACCTTAAACAGGCCATAAATTGAAAACCAAAAATTTTACATTTGAAACCAAAGCTGGTGCTGTGGCTAAACCCGCTTACCAATTATGCTATAACTTGAGGTAGGGGATTGTTTTGGACCCACCTTTCAGTTTATATGCCATTCCCCAAGATTTGCGACAACTTTTTTTTTCGCTAAAAAAACAGGTAAGGGGTTAACCCATGCTTTTTTTGCAAAATTTTTGTCAAAAAAAAAATTGAAAAAATATGCTGGCGGTAATCTCTAGATGTCAATTTAAGCGAAATAAATCAAAATACCAGGTTTGCTACCTTAAACAGGCCATAAATTGAAAACCAAAAATTTTACATTTGAAACCAAAGCTGGTGCTGTGGCTAAACCCGCTTACCAATTATGCTATAACTTGAGGTAGGGGATTGTTTTGGACCCACCTTTCAGTTTATATGCCATTCCCCAAGATTTGCGACAACTTTTTTTTTCGCTAAAAAAACAGGTAAGGGGTTAACCCATGCTTTTTTTGCAAAATTTTTGTCAAAAAAAAAATTGAAAAAATATGCTGGCGGTAATCTCTAGATGTCAATTTAAGCGAAATAAATCAAAATACCAGGTTTGCTACCTTAAACAGGCCATAAATTGAAAACCAAAAATTTTACATTTGAAACCAAAGCTGGTGCTGTGGCTAAACCCGCTTACCAATTATGCTATAACTTGAGGTAGGGGATTGTTTTGGACCCACCTTTCAGTTTATATGCCATTCCCCAAGATTTGCGACAACTTTTTTTTTCGCTAAAAAAACAGGTAAGGGGTTAACCCATGCTTTTTTTGCAAAATTTTTGTCAAAAAAAAAATTGAAAAAATATGCTGGCGGTAATCTCTAGATGTCAATTTAAGCGAAATAAATCAAAATACCAGGTTTGCTACCTTAAACAGGCCATAAATTGAAAACCAAAAATTTTACATTTGAAACCAAAGCTGGTGCTGTGGCTAAACCCGCTTACCAATTATGCTATAACTTGAGGTAGGGGATTGTTTTGGACCCACCTTTCAGTTTATATGCCATTCCCCAAGATTTGCGACAACTTTTTTTTTCGCTAAAAAAACAGGTAAGGGGTTAACCCATGCTTTTTTTGCAAAATTTTTGTCAAAAAAAAAAATTGAAAAAATATGCTGGCGGTAATCTCTAGATGTCAATTTAAGCGAAATAAATCAAAATACCAGGTTTGCTACCTTAAACAGGCCATAAATTGAAAACCAAAAATTTTACATTTGAAACCAAAGCTGGTGCTGTGGCTAAACCCGCTTACCAATTATGCTATAACTTGAGGTAGGGGATTGTTTTGGACCCACCTTTCAGTTTATATGCCATTCCCCAAGATTTGCGACAACTTTTTTTTTCGCTAAAAAAACAGGTAAGGGGTTAACCCATGCTTTTTTTGCAAAATTTTTGTCAAAAAAAAAATTGAAAAAATATGCTGGCGGTAATCTCTAGATGTCAATTTAAGCGAAATAAATCAAAATACCAGGTTTGCTACCTTAAACAGGCCATAAATTGAAAACCAAAAATTTTACATTTGAAACCAAAGCTGGTGCTGTGGCTAAACCCGCTTACCAATTATGCTATAACTTGAGGTAGGGGATTGTTTTGGACCCACCTTTCAGTTTATATGCCATTCCCCAAGATTTGCGACAACTTTTTTTTTCGCTAAAAAACAGGTAAGGGGTTAACCCATGCTTTTTTTGCAAAATTTTTGTCAAAAAAAAAATTGAAAAAATATGCTGGCGGTAATCTCTAGATGTCAATTTAAGCGAAATAAATCAAAATACCAGGTTTGCTACCTTAAACAGGCCATAAATTGAAAACCAAAAATTTTACATTTGAAACCAAAGCTGGTGCTGTGGCTAAACCCGCTTACCAATTATGCTATAACTTGAGGTAGGGGATTGTTTTGGACCCACCTTTCAGTTTATATGCCATTCCCCAAGATTTGCGACAACTTTTTTTTTCGCTAAAAAAACAGGTAAGGGGTTAACCCATGCTTTTTTTGCAAAATTTTTGTCAAAAAAAAAATTGAAAAAATATGCTGGCGGTAATCTCTAGATGTCAATTTAAGCGAAATAAATCAAAATACCAGGTTTGCTACCTTAAACAGGCCATAAATTGAAAACCAAAAATTTTACATTTGAAACCAAAGCTGGTGCTGTGGCTAAACCCGCTTACCAATTATGCTATAACTTGAGGTAGGGGATTGTTTTGGACCCACCTTTCAGTTTATATGCCATTCCCCAAGATTTGCGACAACTTTTTTTTTCGCTAAAAAAACAGGTAAGGGGTTAACCCATGCTTTTTTTGCAAAATTTTTGTCAAAAAAAAAATTGAAAAAATATGCTGGCGGTAATCTCTAGATGTCAATTTAAGCGAAATAAATCAAAATACCAGGTTTGCTTCCTTAAACAGGCCATAAATTGAAAACCAAAAATTTTACATTTGAAACCAAAGCTGGTGCTGTGGCTAAACCCGCTTACCAATTATGCTATAACTTGAGGTAGGGGATTGTTTTGGACCCACCTTTCAGTTTATATGCCATTCCCCAAGATTTGCGACAACTTTTTTTTTCGCTAAAAAAACAGGTAAGGGGTTAACCCATGCTTTTTTTGCAAAATTTTTGTCAAAAAAAAATTGAAAAAATATGCTGGCGGTAATCTCTAGATGTCAATTTAAGCGAAATAAATCAAAATACCAGGTTTGCTACCTTAAACAGGCCATAAATTGAAAACCAAAAATTTTACATTTGAAACCAAAGCTGGTGCTGTGGCTAAACCCGCTTACCAATTATGCTATAACTTGAGGTAGGGGATTGTTTTGGACCCACCTTTCAGTTTATATGCCATTCCCCAAGATTTGCGACAACTTTTTTTTTCGCTAAAAAAACAGGTAAGGGGTTAACCCATGCTTTTTTTGCAAAATTTTTGTCAAAAAAAAAATTGAAAAAATATGCTGGCGGTAATCTCTAGATGTCAATTTAAGCGAAATAAATCAAAATACCAGGTTTGCTACCTTAAACAGGCCATAAATTGAAAACCAAAAATTTTACATTTGAAACCAAAGCTGGTGCTGTGGCTAAACCCGCTTACCAATTATGCTATAACTTGAGGTAGGGGATTGTTTTGGACCCACCTTTCAGTTTATATGCCATTCCCCAAGATTTGCGACAGCTTTTTTTTTCGCTAAAAAAACAGGTAAGGGGTTAACCCATGCTTTTTTTGCAAAATTTTTGTCAAAAAAAAAATTGAAAAAATATGCTGGCGGTAATCTCTAGATGTCAATTTAAGCGAAATAAATCAAAATACCAGGTTTGCTACCTTAAACAGGCCATAAATTGAAAACCAAAAATTTTACATTTGAAACCAAAGCTGGTGCTGTGGCTAAACCCGCTTACCAATTATGCTATAACTTGAGGTAGGGGATTGTTTTGGACCCACCTTTCAGTTTATATGCCATTCCCCAAGATTTGCGACAACTTTTTTTTCGCTAAAAAAACAGGTAAGGGGTTAACCCATGCTTTTTTTGCAAAATTTTTGTCAAAAAAAAAATTGAAAAAATATGCTGGCGGTAATCTCTAGATGTCAATTTAAGCGAAATAAATCAAAATACCAGGTTTGCTACCTTAAACAGGCCATAAATTGAAAACCAAAAATTTTACATTTGAAACCAAAGCTGGTGCTGTGGCTAAACCCGCTTACCAATTATGCTATAACTTGAGGTAGGGGATTGTTTTGGACCCACCTTTCAGTTTATATGCCATTCCCCAAGATTTGCGACAACTTTTTTTTTCGCTAAAAAAACAGGTAAGGGGTTAACCCATGCTTTTTTTGCAAAATTTTTGTCAAAAAAAAAATTGAAAAAATATGCTGGCGGTAATCTCTAGATGTCAATTTAAGCGAAATAAATCAAAATACCAGGTTTGCTACCTTAAACAGGCCATAAATTGAAAACCAAAAATTTTACATTTGAAACCAAAGCTGGTGCTGTGGCTAAACCCGCTTACCAATTATGCTATAACTTGAGGTAGGGGATTGTTTTGGACCCACCTTTCAGTTTATATGCCATTCCCCAAGATTTGCGACAGCTTTTTTTTCGCTAAAAAAACAGGTAAGGGGTTAACCCATGCTTTTTTTGCAAAATTTTTGTCAAAAAAAAAATTGAAAAAATATGCTGGCGGTAATCTCTAGATGTCAATTTAAGCGAAATAAATCAAAATACCAGGTTTGCTACCTTAAACAGGCCATAAATTGAAAACCAAAAATTTTACATTTGAAACCAAAGCTGGTGCTGTGGCTAAACCCGCTTACCAATTATGCTATAACTTGAGGTAGGGGATTGTTTTGGACCCACCTTTCAGTTTATATGCCATTCCCCAAGATTTGCGACAACTTTTTTTTTCGCTAAAAAAACAGGTAAGGGGTTAACCCATGCTTTTTTTGCAAAATTTTTGTCAAAAAAAAATTGAAAAAATATGCTGGCGGTAATCTCTAGATGTCAATTTAAGCGAAATAAATCAAAATACCAGGTTTGCTACCTTAAACAGGCCATAAATTGAAAACCAAAAATTTTACATTTGAAACCAAAGCTGGTGCTGTGGCTAAACCCGCTTACCAATTATGCTATAACTTGAGGTAGGGGATTGTTTTGGACCCACCTTTCAGTTTATATGCCATTCCCCAAGATTTGCGACAGCTTTTTTTTTCGCTAAAAAAACAGGTAAGGGGTTAACCCATGCTTTTTTTGCAAAATTTTTGTCAAAAAAAAAATTGAAAAAATATGCTGGCGGTAATCTCTAGATGTCAATTTAAGCGAAATAAATCAAAATACCAGGTTTGCTACCTTAAACAGGCCATAAATTGAAAACCAAAAATTTTACATTTGAAACCAAAGCTGGTGCTGTGGCTAAACCCGCTTACCAATTATGCTATAACTTGAGGTAGGGGATTGTTTTGGACCCACCTTTCAGTTTATATGCCATTCCCCAAGATTTGCGACAGCTTTTTTTTTCGCTAAAAAAACAGGTAAGGGGTTAACCCATGCTTTTTTTGCAAAATTTTTGTCAAAAAAAAAATTGAAAAAATATGCTGGCGGTAATCTCTAGATGTCAATTTAAGCGAAATAAATCAAAATACCAGGTTTGCTACCTTAAACAGGCCATAAATTGAAAACCAAAAATTTTACATTTGAAACCAAAGCTGGTGCTGTGGCTAAACCCGCTTACCAATTATGCTATAACTTGAGGTAGGGGATTGTTTTGGACCCACCTTTCAGTTTATATGCCATTCCCCAAGATTTGCGACAACTTTTTTTTTCGCTAAAAAAACAGGTAAGGGGTTAACCCATGCTTTTTTTGCAAAATTTTTGTCAAAAAAAAATTGAAAAAATATGCTGGCGGTAATCTCTAGATGTCAATTTAAGCGAAATAAATCAAAATACCAGGTTTGCTACCTTAAACAGGCCATAAATTGAAAACCAAAAATTTTACATTTGAAACCAAAGCTGGTGCTGTGGCTAAACCCGCTTACCAATTATGCTATAACTTGAGGTAGGGGATTGTTTTGGACCCACCTTTCAGTTTATATGCCATTCCCCAAGATTTGCGACAGCTTTTTTTTTCGCTAAAAAAACAGGTAAGGGGTTAACCCATGCTTTTTTTGCAAAATTTTTGTCAAAAAAAAAATTGAAAAAATATGCTGGCGGTAATCTCTAGATGTCAATTTAAGCGAAATAAATCAAAATACCAGGTTTGCTACCTTAAACAGGCCATAAATTGAAAACCAAAAATTTTACATTTGAAACCAAAGCTGGTGCTGTGGCTAAACCCGCTTACCAATTATGCTATAACTTGAGGTAGGGGATTGTTTTGGACCCACCTTTCAGTTTATATGCCATTCCCCAAGATTTGCGACAACTTTTTTTTTCGCTAAAAAAACAGGTAAGGGGTTAACCCATGCTTTTTTTGCAAAATTTTTGTCAAAAAAAAAATTGAAAAAATATGCTGGCGGTAATCTCTAGATGTCAATTTAAGCGAAATAAATCAAAATACCAGGTTTGCTACCTTAAACAGGCCATAAATTGAAAACCAAAAATTTTACATTTGAAACCAAAGCTGGTGCTGTGGCTAAACCCGCTTACCAATTATGCTATAACTTGAGGTAGGGGATTGTTTTGGACCCACCTTTCAGTTTATATGCCATTCCCCAAGGTTTGCGACAACTTTTTTTTTCGCTAAAAAAACAGGTAAGGGGTTAACCCATGCTTTTTTTGCAAAATTTTTGTCAAAAAAAAAATTGAAAAAATATGCTGGCGGTAATCTCTAGATGTCAATTTAAGCGAAATAAATCAAAATACCAGGTTTGCTACCTTAAACAGGCCATAAATTGAAAACCAAAAATTTTACATTTGAAACCAAAGCTGGTGCTGTGGCTAAACCCGCTTACCAATTATGCTATAACTTGAGGTAGGGGATTGTTTTGGACCCACCTTTCAGTTTATATGCCATTCCCCAAGATTTGCGACAACTTTTTTTTTCGCTAAAAAAACAGGTAAGGGGTTAACCCATGCTTTTTTTGCAAAATTTTTGTCAAAAAAAAAATTGAAAAAATATGCTGGCGGTAATCTCTAGATGTCAATTTAAGCGAAATAAATCAAAATACCAGGTTTGCTTCCTTAAACAGGCCATAAATTGAAAACCAAAAATTTTACATTTGAAACCAAAGCTGGTGCTGTGGCTAAACCCGCTTACCAATTATGCTATAACTTGAGGTAGGGGATTGTTTTGGACCCACCTTTCAGTTTATATGCCATTCCCCAAGATTTGCGACAACTTTTTTTTTCGCTAAAAAAACAGGTAAGGGGTTAACCCATGCTTTTTTTGCAAAATTTTTGTCAAAAAAAAATTGAAAAAATATGCTGGCGGTAATCTCTAGATGTCAATTTAAGCGAAATAAATCAAAATACCAGGTTTGCTTCCTTAAACAGGCCATAAATTGAAAACCAAAAATTTTACATTTGAAACCAAAGCTGGTGCTGTGGCTAAACCCGCTTACCAATTATGCTATAACTTGAGGTAGGGGATTGTTTTGGACCCACCTTTCAGTTTATATGCCATTCCCCAAGATTTGCGACAACTTTTTTTTTCGCTAAAAAAACAGGTAAGTGGTTAACCCATGCTTTTTTTGCAAAATTTTTGTCAAAAAAAAATTGAAAAAATATGCTGGCGGTAATCTCTAGATGTCAATTTAAGCGAAATAAATCAAAATACCAGGTTTGCTACCTTAAACAGGCCATAAATTGAAAACCAAAAATTTTACATTTGAAACCAAAGCTGGTGCTGTGGCTAAACCCGCTTACCAATTATGCTATAACTTGAGGTAGGGGATTGTTTTGGACCCACCTTTCAGTTTATATGCCATTCCCCAAGATTTGCGACAACTTTTTTTTTCGCTAAAAAAACAGGTAAGGGGTTAACCCATGCTTTTTTTGCAAAATTTTTGTCAAAAAAAAATTGAAAAAATATGCTGGCGGTAATCTCTAGATGTCAATTTAAGCGAAATAAATCAAAATACCAGGTTTGCTACCTTAAACAGGCCATAAATTGAAAACCAAAAATTTTACATTTGAAACCAAAGCTGGTGCTGTGGCTAAACCCGCTTACCAATTATGCTATAACTTGAGGTAGGGGATTGTTTTGGACCCACCTTTCAGTTTATATGCCATTCCCCAAGATTTGCGACAACTTTTTTTTTCGCTAAAAAAACAGGTAAGGGGTTAACCCATGCTTTTTTTGCAAAATTTTTGTCAAAAAAAAAATTGAAAAAATATGCTGGCGGTAATCTCTAGATGTCAATTTAAGCGAAATAAATCAAAATACCAGGTTTGCTACCTTAAACAGGCCATAAATTGAAAACCAAAAATTTTACATTTGAAACCAAAGCTGGTGCTGTGGCTAAACCCGCTTACCAATTATGCTATAACTTGAGGTAGGGGATTGTTTTGGACCCACCTTTCAGTTTATATGCCATTCCCCAAGATTTGCGACAACTTTTTTTTTCGCTAAAAAAACAGGTAAGGGGTTAACCCATGCTTTTTTTGCAAAATTTTTGTCAAAAAAAAAATTGAAAAAATATGCTGGCGGTAATCTCTAGATGTCAATTTAAGCGAAATAAATCAAAATACCAGGTTTGCTACCTTAAACAGGCCATAAATTGAAAACCAAAAATTTTACATTTGAAACCAAAGCTGGTGCTGTGGCTAAACCCGCTTACCAATTATGCTATAACTTGAGGTAGGGGATTGTTTTGGACC